>ARYC01010636.1:0-11190 GCA_000711775.1 Oxytricha trifallax
ATTGACTTAGATTCTTGCCTAGAAAGCTATCTCACTCTTTAAGATAAAATGGAGAAGAGAGTCATTACTGATGACTAATATGCTTATAAGATATAACCTTTCAATTACTTCCTTGCTGATGACAAGTTCCAAATGGAATTTGCTAATGAGTATTATGCTCTTTAAAAGGCAAAGTTAAATGAGTGTAGGCATATCATCTAGCTTGATGCTATTTTACTTGGTAAAGATCATGTAGCCTTCAGGCGTCCTTTACTTGAAATGACTTACAGAGAATTCTTATCTGACAATAGATGTCAGAGATAAATTAGCTAGATAGTATAGCAGATAGTTGAGGGGATTGAAGAGCTTCACAAGCTAGGTTATGTTCATAGAGACTTAAAGCCAGAGAATATCATGTTGAACTTTCAGCCTCTTTTAGAGTTTATATTATAGACTTCAACAGAGCTCATAGAGTGCAAGCCTCTGCATAAGGAAATGTATACGGCACTCCTGGATATTTCCCAGAGAGAGAGGATTGGAGAGATGGAGACACTTAATGGGATATCTGGGCTCTAGCAGTAATAATAATGAGAGTGACATGCCAAGAAACGATTACTTTAGCTGCAGGGGTGAGAGAGATTCTAAGCAGAGAATCAAACAAGATCTCGATAAAAATAAAATAAATGGAGGTCTCAGAGAACTTGCATACTCAACTATTATCAAGCCAAGCTAAGAGAATTAACAAACAATAGAAACAATAAAACATCATCTTAGAAAGATAAAATTCAGAGAAATGCCACATGACACTAAGCTTATGTTTGTGTGAGATATCTTAAAAACTAGCTTGTTATACTCACTTAAATCACTAATATTTAAACATTAAACCCTTACATAAATCCAATTAAAACCCTAATAAAGTATGCACTAATAGTCTACTTTTGACAATCAAAAACTCAATCAAACTACTTAAAGGGTTTTGGGGTTTTGAGTGTATGAACTTGATGTGATTAGTAATACTCTCTGCATTTAATCATATATATAGTTTAAATTATTGCTAAAAAATGGCACTGTAAATCAATCACTCTCTTCACTCTGTTGACAATCTTGAAAGTAATGCCATTTCTTCTATAAATATTGGATATAGTTTAAGAAGTGATACTCATGTCAGGAAACTTGTGAAGAAACATGCAGCTCGTTAGTCTAGAGGAATGAGACCAATAATTTAATGTTTTAGAGTTAAAGACAGTCAACATGGACCTGCGAGAAGTTTTATTTTCTTGCAGGATGTTTTCAAAAGGCTGAGTTATAATACTAAACAGCTAACAATCAATGATACCTGTTCTCCCCGACACCTCTGCCCCTCCCTACCCCAACCGAGACCCCCCTCCCCCCTCAAACTGAGAATCCCCTTATCTCTAACTTTTATTGTAATTTTTTCATGAATTTATTTATACTCCATAAAAATTTCTTGCCCTTCGGGCAGATATTACTATTAAAAATAATATTTTGATAAGTTCCACTAGTCCGTTTACTTTTTGTTTAGAAGATGCTACCATAGGGAAATATTTATAATAGGGTTTAATTTTTACTATAATGAGTAATAATATGATTTCATTGATAGATATAAATTTGAATTCAAAATTTTTTATAACTTAAATCACTTACACTCTGCAATATAGTAAAAATTAATATAATCATTTTGCCTATTATTTTTCACTTCATTTAAATATAAATACTTTTATTATTATTATTACTTCATTTAGTTTTACCAAAAATGTGAGTTGTATGATTTATTTTTTGAAAAAAGGATTTAAAAGTTTAACTTGGAGATGTTGAACTATTTTTATAACGACTCTAATTTCTAGTCGTTTTACTATTCCCCTTCTTTTAATCTTAGCTTGAATCCTTGACAATTAAACCACTAAACATCATTCTGCGTTTCTCTCAAGATTTCTATAAATTTCCCACTAACTGCAATTAATTTTCATTTTCTTTAATTAATCGCTTCCATTAGATTAACTCGTTGTAGGGATTTAGTGCATCCACTTTTTTTTACACTTCTTATATTTCTATGGCATCAGGGCCCTGTTTAAACAGATTCCAACTGTAATTTATTATCTAGAGTTTATTTTCAAATTCTATTTTTAGCTCTTTTTTTTTATATTTATCGGGGAGATTGCTTCTAAAAAGTTTGTATAAGGATTCTACTTAGTAGGGGAATAGAAAAACCATACGTCTATGTATAGACATGTTCTATAATTAATCGTAATACAAATATAATAAATAAAAAAGTGGAATTAGAAGCTACCAATTATATTAGATCAGAATTCTCCTTACTATTCGATTAGAAATTCGCTTCATATTGATCTTTATTATCATTGATTAGAATATGATATAATTCTTTATCTTTTTGCTTTCTAGTTTTAGGCGATGTTAATAACTGCTTATAAGGGCTTATATATTAAGATTTCTCTAAATTTTTCAATTTTACTAATTAGTTTTTTTTCACTAGTTAAATTTGCCCATCCTTCTTATAACTAATTGCTCTTATTTTATGACTATGGCATTTATTTTTTCAGCTTAACTTTATCTTCTTTGATTTTCTTAAAAATTTCTTCTCTTTGCCTTTGCATAACTATTATTCTATTTCTATAGGCAATTTTTGTCATTAATTTCAGTGTTCAATCATCTCATGTTCCCACCTTTTCTGGTGCTTCTCAATTAATGCCTTAAACCAGAACTCGTAGTCGCATCATTCATATCTTCATCATTCTCTAGAATTGTGAAAGAGTCCTCAAATCATTTATTAGCCTCTTGCTTGTTTTTTTACTTTGATTCTTAACTTAAACTCATTTTATTTTAATATATTAAAAATTTATAATTATCTTTGGGTAGAATGATTATTAAACATTATAATTTTGGTTGGATATAATGAATTTTATGAATTGATTTTAATTAGACTGCTATACTTTCAAAGTATTCCAATTATATTATTATTGATATACTCGATGGTAATCACACATGTTTTATATTGGACTTAGATCTAACTAGTAGTAGTGAATAGACCTCTATACGGGGCAAGCACAGGTTTAAGTGGTTTAGTTTATATCTCAGCTCCAACGTTACTAGTTTGAGAGTATTAAGAATCCCCAATTGCATTTGCTGCCAATACTCTAACCTTAATGGTATCACCTTGTAAATTATTATGAGCTTTTATTATATTGGATTATTTTGTATTCAATGGGTTAAGTAAATTCAAAATTCTAAGTTTATCAGGTTGAAAGGTGCTGCTTAGAGTACACTCACTGGTACTACACTAAGCATTAGAAACAATTGTATCATCTATGCGGTCATTACAGTAGTCTAATTGATCATTGTAAGTCGAACCATCTTTAGCCAAGATTTAGATATTATAACCTGATATCTTTGAGCCTCCGTTATATGGTTTAATGTTTTTATTTAATTAATTAATAGATAACTGGTTTGAATTGAAACCATTAATTAAATTATGGTGGACCCAAGAGATTTTAACACTTGTTCCAACATTTGATGTAGTTGGCAGTGCTGGCCTATCAGGTATTTTAGCTGCTATAGCTTCAAGCACTATGGAATAAGGTCCCTATCCAAAGATATTCTTGACTCTATATCTAAATGAATAAATCTGTCCAGCTGTCATGAACTACTGAGTGAGTGTAACTCAAAATTATGTTATTAGATGTGTCTCCTATGAGTGCAGAGAAATTTCAATTGTATAATATAAGAATATATTTGATACAGTTCTTTTACTTTTAATTTAGCCCTAATTCTATAATTTTTAATAAATAAATAAGAGAATGAAGATCCAGAAGTACCACTGTTCCACTCTAGAGAATAACTAGTGATTGATGACCCACCTGATTTATACAAATCTTGCATTTAACTCATTACCACAGTGATTTACTGTTTAAATGTATTAGGTTGATCAATTACTAAGTCATCTGGTTTTTGAGGAGTGGTCTATACCAAAACACTATAAATTTTAAATTAATTACTAAAACTAGTATTGAAAGCGTATATATAAAAAATAGTTACACCTTGAGCTATTAATGAGGAAACTGAGCTTTTTCCCCAATTGCATTGATAGCTTTTACTCTTGCTTAAATTAAAGTACCTTAAGGCAAACTGAATGGTGAATTGAAAAGAACACTCATTGGTATAACGCAATAGTTTATTAATAAACTTTAAAATTATCATAGTTATAGAAAATATTAATTTAGAAGCAATAAGTGTTAAGGATGATGTTTTAGTCAGTACCATCACACAAAGCAGTTTGTTTGTAAGATTAATCATTTGCAAGTATTTCTATTACATACCTAATTATTGGTGTACCATTTTCACTTGGAGGAACCCAAGATAGTTTCACTGAGGTACACTTGAAAAAAGTTATCTATTTTTATCATAACAAATTAGAATTTATACTTTAAAACTAGTTTATCTTCTAAAGTAACAACAACAGAGGCAGGAGTCGAAGGAGATTGAGCTGCGATGATATCTATAGAGTCAGAGTAACTCCCTCATCCATGAATGTTGTAAGCTCTATATCTAAACATATGATCTGCCTGGGATGATGATTTGAGAGCCGTTCACTGTTTAAGTTTAAGTGGTAGAGTAGGACTGAAACCTATCAAAGTTGTCAATAATTTTATGTTATTTTAAACAACTAGGCCAATATAAATAAGAGAATGATGCATAAATATTAACTTTGTCCAAACACCTCCACTTGTACCAGAGTCCCATTACAGATTAAGACTAAGAATTGTGCTACCACCAGTATATGAACTGACTAGCATTGCATAGTTAACCATTAAATTTGCTTAAGAAGTGCCAGGATTTCTAGTTGGTGAACTAGGAGGTTTAAGTGGAGGCACTTGAGCAAGTTCTTCAATGGTATTTAAAGATGAAGATATTCCACTTCCTACTGAGATGTATTTTTTAAAACAGTTGATAATGCTTCATTATAAGAATATTTAATTGATTATTATTAAATATGTAAATTTATAAAAGTTAATGGCATAAATAGTTGCTTTGATCATAACTCCTTAAGCTAAGTTAAATGGTGAACTAATAAGAACATTCATAGGTATTTCACAGAATCTATTTACAATAATTACTAAGTTAGAACCATCGCAATAAGCTAAACTTTCAATAAGAGTGTCCTGATCGCTCTTTTGTATTAAGATTTTGTAGGCTGAAATTGTAGCTGAACCATCATTTGGGACAATCCATGATATCTTCAAGTTCTTGTCATTCATGGAAGTATAAAATTAGTAAGATACAAGAATTATTTTTACACAATTGCATCTATTATAGTTATTGGTTGCATTTAAGCAGGCTTTTGAGCAGCTAGTATAGTACCACTGTTTGAGTATTCAACCCATCCCTGTCTATTAAGTGCTCTATATCTGAACAAGTAGCTCTTACCAGATGATATACCTGTGGACCATCTAAGTTACAAATCAGTACTGTAGGTATCAAATCCAGAGAGAGTTGTCCAGACAGTTGTTAAACCTTAAGCTGTAGTACTAGCAGCATCCCATTATCTCTCGTAAGATATTATAGTAGAACCTCCTTTTGCTGACCCGCTTAAAGCTGTAATGTCTACTACTAGTTAGGTTTAAGTAGTATCAGAGTTCCTGAAAGGAGCGACAGGTAGTTTCAAAGGAGCTTACTCCACAAAAGCTCCAACAGTATTTTCTGCCGAAATAAGAGAAGGTTGATTTTAACTTAGACTAGATTTCCTTGTGATAGTAAGTATGGCGAGCTTTAAACAGTTATCAATGAAACGAAGCAATACTTTTGATCTATGATTGTCTAATTTATACCATTGCATTCGGTAGTAGTTAAATATTTATTATCAAAAGTTTTTATCAAGATGCTATATGAAGTGATTGGAACTCCTCCATTATCTTGGGGTACCCAAGTAATATTGATTTATTTATCCACAATAGTGGTTGAATGAGCTGGAAGTTAATCTGGAACAACTGCTGCATAAGTAGTAAGAATATCAGAATAGTCGCTCCAGTCAACATCATTAAGCACTGCATATATAAATTTATACATCAATCCAGTTTTTAAAGCATTGAATTCAAAGTACTGAAGTATACAAATTTTAATTCTTTATTAATTTTTGAGAATAAAAGAAAAATACTTGAAAATTCTATAGGTTGGATTATCACATTGTAATGGGAAGAAAGCAACACTTGATCCTCCTTAATTCCACTCAATCTTATAAGATATAATTGGGAAACCTCCTGTGTTATTTCCTGTTATGGTAGGAACATCTATTCTTATTGAAGTGTGCTTGACTCGTTACTTCTCACAGGGGCAAGCGAAGGTTTCTGAGGTTTTGCTATTATAAACTAAAATTTGTTTGCTATATTTAATTATAGCTTTGGTTGTAATCAATTTTAGAATACTATGTAAGCAGCAGATGAACATGGATTGCTATATTCAGAAGGGAATAATGAATTAAAGGCTCTAATCTTTACTACAACTTAGTCGCCTTACACCAAGAAAAATGGATCAGCCGTGAGAATACAAAGATCTACAGAGCATGAGAGCGTGTCTTTAATAACTTAATCTGCCATTCCATCACATTAACTAGTAATTGCTGAATAAGAACCATCTTTCGATTTGAAGAGTATTTCGTAGCCTTCTATATCGACGTTGTTTCCACCTGTGATAATAGGTTGAGTAAAAGTAACAATGTATTAGAGGTTTAAATAAGCAACGTTTGGTGTCAACATAAGAGATATAAAAAAGTAATTAAATTATTTTTTAAATCATTTAATAAGAATTAAGAGATGGTTTGGTTGCAGCTAAGATGTCAACGAATGGTAAAGCTGTGACTCCATCCCAACCATCACCATGTAAATTGCGAGCATAATAAGCAATTCTGTAAGTTTTTCCGCTCTGAATGCCTGAGTTTATCAAATTAGTTGTTAGTAAATTTGGAAGAGCATCTCCTCTCAAAATACTCATTATCTATATGTTAAAAGTATTAAATTGCTTTTTGAAAAGAGCAAATTTATCTTAAGTTATGAGATTCAAATTGATGATGGAATTGGAGGTACTTTTGTAAAGTTACAAGACACATTATCGCTAATTGGATTGAAGAATACAGGAATCTTTGCACCTTAAATATTCTAAACTATTTATCTCTCATTGATTTATGAATTAACAGTTTAAAAATTCATATGATGCAAATATAGTTAAAAAATGAGTAATTAATTTATTTAATATAAAAAAGAATTGTACTTAAACCGCCAAAAATTCATTGATTAAAAGGTAGAAACTACTTCCATTAAGTTTAATTGCGATTATTATTTTTTATTTACGTATTTTCTTTGTAATAAAAGTTATTGAATTATAATTTTAAGGGGTTAATAATAAAATTCAATTCAAATATGTTGCTAATTGAATGTATTTCCTACTGTTTTTATTCGAAAAAAGTCTGAATTGCAGTTGTAATATTTAATATAATTAGCTTCTGTTTTCTTTGCAAGTTTCCCCCCTCTTCATTTATTGTTTGTCAATATTTTTAAATGCAGGAAGAACATACAAACTCAAATATAGAGCTAGAAATGCAATTGGTTATGGACCCTTCTCCAATGTACTTTTCGTTCTTGCAGCTCGTAAATCAGACACACCCATTCCTCCAGTAGTCTCAATTGTACAGAAGAATGCTCGTATAAGGTTCTCATTACCATATAATGGAGGTTAAAGCATTTCCAAAGCCTAGATAGTTATAAAGCATCACGATGGCATTCAGTTCATTGAAGATTTAACTAATTGTCATGGAAGTGTATAAACCATATTCCAAGCTAGAGAATGCTTGGTTCCATTATCTTTGTTACGAGGTATAACTTGGAAATTGGTTTATGGAGATTAAATCAATGCTAAGGTTATTTTCTTTAATTCTGAAGGGCAAAGCACTTAATCTGCAGAAACCATATTCCCATCATTGATGCAATATGTTCCTAATGCTCCTGATGAAGGACCAAGACGTATTGACTCAATTACTGTAGGAACAACAATGGGAGTGAGATTTAACTAGTTTTCATTAGCAAATGCAAGAGGAGCTTAAATTTATTCTTTCTCTCTCGAGATGGATGATACTAACAATGGAGCATGACCTTTTACTATAATTGATGGTTTCAATCCATTATCCACTTTTACATAATATACGATATTAATCTGTAGCATGGAAAGAAGTACTATTTCAAATATAGAGCTTATAATCAGCAAGGATGGAGTGACTACTCTCCTGTTACTTTCATTATAATGGCTTCAGTTCCAAGTCAAATCACTCCATCTGCTTAAACTACTAACAATAAAATACCTTAACTTATTATGGTTAGATTTTATAATAAATTTTAGCATTTCCCATTCATTTAAATAATTTCATATATTAGTACATGACAATTCATAGAGATCTTTCAAATTTTAACAAAATGCTTATCAAAGAAATTAACTATTAAAGACTGATAAAAAATAGGAAGTTTGATAAGAATTAGATTATTTTTAAATTTGAGTTTTTAAATGATCCATTCGTAGATCTAACTTGGACCGCACCTTCAAGCAATGGTGGATATACTTTACTCTCATACAGAGTAACAATCAAATCAAAGACTGATGGAATATATAGACCCTACACAAGCACTTGCCCCGGTGTAGATATAAACATTCTATCATGCAGCATTCCAATGCAAGCCTTGCTTGAACCACCCTTCAACTTGGGGCTTGGCGATTTAGTAGTTACTTTCATTTGATGTTTAATAAGTTGTCATGAAAATTATTAAATGAATTAGTAAAATAAAGTTTAAGTTTTAAATAAAATTGGATGATATACTTTGATGATATAATTAAAATTCTACTTTAAATCATTATTGTTAGGTATTTTCCTATAAAAGCAGTTATTAAAATCTATATGTAGACTTCCTTCTTTTTCATAATAAAATTTCTTTTTGTTAATTTCTAATGCGCTAATTCTTCTTAAACTTCATTTCTCTTAGCCGATCAGCCTATTCTTAAACAGTGCGTTTAGTTTAATGCTTTTTCTGAACAATTTTTTCATACAAAAAGTTCAAAACTCGATCTAATTTTTGCATAGTTTAATTAGCTTGCTATTCAACAGTACTCTTCGTAGATTACTTCTTTTATGAATTATGGTTTGGTATATATGGACTTTGTGATTATTTTTCTCCTTTAGTGTATTGAGAGTTATATTAAGTAAAATTAAAAAACTGTGAGATATGTTTTATATACTAAGTGGTACATAGGGGTTATAAAGTTAATTTTTGTTACTAATTAAATCAATTTAAGCATTAAATTATCGATTGTTTTTACTCACAATTTTTTGTGAAGATAAAAGCTTCTAATTGTCTAAGTTATTTTTCAAAATTATGGTTGTAAGGTCTTAAGCTTAATCGAATTCTTTATTAATTGAAGGGTCTTTGGTTATCAAGTTTTATTTTGAGTTGCTTATATTTGAATAACATGTGATATTAAGCTTCGATTTATCAAATAAATTTCTATTGTTATAAACATACTTAAAGTCTTAAGAAGCAGCTTACTTTTGATGAGATCTATTATTATAGTTTCCATTTATTTAGTTTTCTGCTGCTTAATAGAAATTCTAATAAGTTTAAACCATAATTTTGAGTTTATCGTGCTTACTTCTTTGTGAAAATTAATCTAGATCGAGGAGATTTGAATTATTTTGATATTAATGACTGTAATGACTTAGACCATTTTTGTGTAGCTTGATTCGTTCTTGAACCATTATCTATTCAAACTTATTATCGGATTATTCATGCTAGTTTAGTAATTTGTTTATATTTCTACGATTTTAGCTTTGTGAATGATTATTGTTATAAGTTATGTTAGGAGTCTGGGGTTTAAGGTTTAATATTTAATTATTTTATTGAGAAGTTTTTAGCAATTCTGAATTGCAAGATGATTTAATTTACAAAAGGGATTCCTAATGACAGCTTTATTTTGTTTTCCTTTTTATTGTGTGATTTTTTATCCCTAGTTATTATATAGCGTGTCATTAATAATATTAGAGTATTAAGAAATTTTAGTTTCACTACTGTTTTCTCTATAAGTCATATGCATATTTCTTTCATTATTATAAGCAACAACACTTTAATATCTATTTGAGTTACTAGCGTATCTTTTCCCCACACCCTTGTCATTCCTAGACTAAAGATAGCTCCTATATTTATTTAAACCGTCTTAATTTTAAAGTAAATCTTTGATTTTCGCTCCAGATTTTTAAGGTAAAATTGGACTTACTCCTCCATCTTTAAAAGTAATATAATTCTGAAGAATTAATGGCTAAGCCTCAGGTGTATTACTTATCTCTTAAACTTTATTTCTATATGTTGTAAATAGATGATTATTAAATGGCTTGCTAGAATCTCTCATTCTTTATTAACTATCTAATTTCACTTCTTTCATTCTAAAATCATTTATCTATTAGACAAAATTGCAATTTTTCTTAAGAATTTCTAACAGTTTAACTAACTTAATTTGCAAACGAAGTGAAATTTTCTTGAGCGTCTTAATTGAATGTAATTTCCTTTTAGTACGGTGTCTTGAAATCTTTGCTTTGTTATTTTTATAGTATAAAAGAATCCCTTACTTAAGTATCTTATTCAACTTCATGAAATTATTGTTAAATTTCTTTTTTCTTTTTTAATTTTTCTTACAATTCTCTTTCTTTTTGAGACTTTCTTAAGACATTAACATGAGGACTGAGGTTCTCATTAAGCTTTAAATATTTTAATATCATTCTGTTAATACATTAAATTAAATATGAGATATGTTTTAATTTAAATACAGTTGAAATACTTAAAAAAATAATTATTTAATTCTATTTTTCTCAAATTGTGACAATTTACTCAATTTGTCCTCTTTTTTGATTTTCTCCATAACATATTCAATTATGGACATTTTCTACTTGATTTCAGGATCTTATATATCTGACTATGAATAATCGTAATGTCTCCTTTATGGAGTTTTTTATGTGAATTTGTCAATCTAGTAGTAAGTTTAATTAATTTTAATTCTATAAATTTACAATAAAAAATTTAATTACTATTGATAAAATACAATTGAATCGGGGAAATGTAAAAATAAAAATACAAAATTAATTATATATATAAT
>ARYC01010637.1:0-28613 GCA_000711775.1 Oxytricha trifallax
ATGAGAATTTTATACATTTTAGTAAATTAAAATACTCCTAATGAAGTTTTGTTTCTCTAGGAGGTCCTCCAAAATAAGTTTGAACTTAATTTGGAGGTAAAGTTATTAAACATTTTTAAACTTAATATGCTCCTAATTAAGTTTTAACCTTAAAATTTAACTCCTAATAAAGTTTGAACTTAATTTGGAGGACCTCCTAAAATAATTAAACATTATTAGGAGCAATTTAATGGATATAGATTGATAAAAATGGAAATCAATCTGTGAAACTTGGTGCAAGTTTTTCAATCCTTCTCCTCATATCTTTTCAAGGTTGACCTCAATTAGGCCCTCCCTATTTAGTAGTAAGATTTTAATAAACTTAGAATGGATATCCATAATTTTAAATTTCATTAACATTTCTAGAAAGAGGAAGCAAGGTGGAGTCTATGAATGATGCAATGAAGAGAATTTATTCTCAAGATTTAATAGGAAATTTCGAAGTAAAGAGGACCTTTATAGATATTTGGTATAGCAAGGTAAGTTCTTAAAGTAAGATTAATAAATCCATTATAGTTGGATTATCCTTGCCGACTTAGGAGGGAACTAAAATCTCATTCTTAAAAGCCTTACTGAGTGAAGAAAAAAAAGCTTTTAAGTCTAATGAAATTAGGATGAAAGAGATACCTAACTACCCTGAAATATCAGTGACAAACCTATATGACGATGCTATGAGTGATCCGGACGTAGCTCTCTATCTTCAATCAAAGCTACAGCTCTCTAATAAGTTGCCAGAGAGAAACTTCTTCTTTGGTGTCCTTGCAACTCTGAAACCTAAGTACTTAAATGAAGTTATTTAAGAAACTCAAAAGAAACGATACAGCATCTCTCCTGAAAAAAAAGAAAAGCAAGGTATTAAAATAAGTGATACCTGGCTGTAGGAACTTTAAAAGCATCCTTTCATCTCAAGTAAGCTTAGCTTCTAACTTTACAGAAAAACCTAGTACTGCTATATACTTGATGAAAGAGAGCAGCAAATTAAACAGAGAGAGAAAGTCTCAAGTAAAACATGAATTGAGTAAGAGCCTCTTCAAAGATTTATAAAAGCCAGAAGAGATGAACATAGATGCAGGAGCTGGCACTAAGAGAAGAAACATAGGCCCAAGCAAGCCTTAGAGGAAGAAAAGAAAGAGAAGCCAAATCCCTTTACGGGCAAATTTAATATGTGAACTTATTCATTCGCTTAAATCTAAAACTTATATACACAAAATCTCCCTTCTCTTGCGCATACTTTAGCTTTATCATCGCTGACTTTCTTAACTGCACTCTTAATAAAATCGACAGTATCTATCTTTAAATCATGTATCAGATGGTAGAGCAGCAATTTCTTATAATGACCTTTCAATAATCCCCAATATAATTAAATTCCATTGAACTAGGGCTGTAAGGAACATAAAATACAGGTGTTATATTTAGCCTTTCATATTCCTTCCTTGAGTCTTTAGTTTTATGAACTGACAAGTTATCAACGAATAGAATAATTTCTTAGTCAGCGTACTTATCTCTGAGTTATTGCAAGAATTTAATATATTATTCAGTCTTTATAGAACGAGGGTGAATAACATAAGTCTCGAGGCCATTATCTTCGCTTATTCCACCAAGTATTGCATGAGTTTAAACCTTAACCTTTTAATCATATACTTCAATGTTGCTGTACCTCTTATACCAAGACCTTGATATGAAGGTATTAAAGGTGAATACTGCCTCATCAGCGTGTATGAACTTTATATTATGCTCTTAAGCCCTTTGCATTTAATCAAATATATAATTTAAATTATCCTTATAAAATGGAACATTAAAGTCAATCACTCTCTTAATGCGATTGACTGTCTTGTAAGATATTCCGTTCTTTTATATATGTTAGCTATCAATTAAGCAGATATGTGAAGCTCAGGAAATTGGCGATGAAACATCACAGCCCTCTAGGTTAGAGAGAAATGAGCCCAGTTATTAAGAGTCTTATCATTTATAAGATAATCGATATGATGCTGCTAAAATTTTAGAAGTCTTATAGGCTTAGAATTAAGCTGCTATCTCTTTAAATTCAATGCTAATAGACAGTGAGACCTCACAGTTGCTGGAGATTTATGGAGTAGCCTTGCTATAGACGTATAATTCAGAACAGGCTTGAGTTATTCACTATATTCATCACATCCATATCGCAACTTAAACAATAAATCTATATACTCACTGTCATAAACTGACCCCAAACCTCGCATATACTCACTTAAATTACTAATATTTAAACATTAAACCCCTACATAAACCCTATTAAAACCCTAATAAAGTATGCACTAATAGTCTACTTTTATCAATCAAAAACTCAATCAAACTACTGAAAGGGTTTTGGGGTTTTGATTCTTTGTAAATAAACAGGCTCTTTCTGCGTAAACATCTATAGCTTTCCATTTCAACTTAATTAATTTCATTATAATTTATTGATTTCATATTATAAATTATAATTGTCAATAAGTTTAAATATATAATTTAAAGATTTGTTATTATGCCTCTTAATAAATAGTATTATATTTATACGCTTGCATTTACTTTAATTAAAAAAAGATTATAATAAAGGGAAATACAATTCAGCTCATTTCTTTTCCGGATTTTAATTAGCCAAGTATCCTAATATTATCAAAAGCAAAGTTATTACTAAAAATCAATAAAAACACTTAAGTTTTCTAACTAATAGTTTTTAAGAGTTTAACTGCTGAGGAGCATCTTTTTCAAAGATAGATTTAAAATTGCTTATTGGATTGGGTATGGTTCCTCTTTTTGGCTATCCAATCTTTGTTCTTCCTAACTCATTTATATTCAAATATAATTAAATTAAATTCAATATTATTATCTATTTGTTAACTTCCTAATTATCGATTTTAAGAATTGTTCTTATTGAAAGTAAAGTTTAAGTGAATTCTTATCCTTTTAAATAAAAAGCATAATTTAACTAGTTTTTATAATTATATAATTTGACAAGATCTTTCATTGCTTATTATTATTATTTTTTCCACCATTTAAAGCGTCAATTGGTACTGCTATATTATTTCATATTAATTTATAATATAAATTTTAATAATTTAGAATTGGTACAACTTTCATGAAACCCTCAGTTTGACATCCTCCATTTCCTTAATTCTTAGTTATTTTTTCTTTTTCACTAGGTATGTTGCTGACACCCAAAGTTCCCAATAAATAGAATAGGCGTTCCATTGCTCCTTTAGTCTCATTTGCAATTATCTTCATATCCTCAGCTTATGTTTCGTTTTCAGTTGCCTTCTTAGTGATTTTTCTAAGTCTAGACTTTTGCCTGTTATCATAGTAGTTGAAAAGCTCATTCTGATCATCGTTTTGGAAAGCAATCAAGGATTTCTAGATCAAATTGAAATTAATCAAGTCTATACGATATAAGTTAGACTCCTCAACTTTAAGGGGAAGTGCTTTCAAAGCTAAGTTTAGATCAATTATGTCTTTTGAGGTACTTGCATCTGAGATGAAAATAAATTTGTCAAGGAAGTCTTCGATTAAGTGAAGCTCATCCTCTGGAATCTTTACGTTTTGATCTGAATCGTCATCTTTTTAAGGAAGTGTTTTCATAGCACCAATAAGCAAGTTATCAGATGCTACTTTAATTTGTCGTCGTCAGTTACCTTATCATTCTTTCCTCTATATTTCTTTTGCTTAATGCCTGATATAAGCTTTTGCATAAAATATTCTCCATAGATCTCCTGAATATCTTTTTTCTTTGGTGACACCTGCTGACCTTCTCTGGAGAGTTTTCTTTGGAACTTGGTCTATATTTAGTCCAAGTTCCACTATCAAAGCGTTATCCATTATGAAACTTTCATTGCTGTCATCTTCCTCTAAGAGAGCTTTTATAGTATTGGAGACTTAATTGTTGAGGAGTGATCTCTTTTTCTTGGCTTCCTCCTTCTTTTTCTTGAAAATGTGCATAATTGACCTCATTACATCAATGACTTCGTTTTATATTACTATCTTGTCCTGCTTGAAATCTTCTTCCTCTTTTTCTCTGAATTAGTCTTCCTCGTCTTGGTAATCGCACAAAATCTTAATGTAAAAAAATATTACTTGAATTTGAATCATTTTAATTTATTAATGATTATTTACATAAGAACACATCCTTAGCAACATAAAATAGTAGGACGAAGAAGCCACAGAAGGTCCAAAATAGGAAATAGCTAAAGAACCACTTGCACCCAGATAACTTGAAAATATTTCCCATTATTTTGAAGAAAATTATCAGACACAAACAAAAACTCAATCTCATTTTAGATTAATATAAATAAATTTATAAATAAATATATAAGTTTAATTCGTAAGCTATGAATGCTATAATATAGAAGAAATTCTCAGCCCAGAATATAAATTTACTGAATACATCAGCTGCACTCTTCATCAAAGATTTCTTAATAATGCATGGAAGAATGAACATTGTGAATACATTCAGTGGTGGTGGATGAATGATCAATTCTGAGTACCCATTAGGATCTTTAATTTATTGTATATGATAATTTAATATAGGATCAAGCATTGCAACTGAATATTTCTCAATGAATTGATATTTGTTGGCTTTGAATGAAAACTCGCCCTCGTCCTTCATGATTTCATAGACAGTGGACAAAATAGCAACCAAATAGTTCAACATCTTAATATTTCGATTGAATAAATTAAAATAAAATTAATGCTTTTATTTGGATTAAACATGAATACATTTGAAATGAACACATGGACCATTGTAAGAATTGAATTTGAGAGTAAATACGCATCATTGTCAGTGTAAACGTATGCACCAATCAATGCATTGAACAAAGTTTATAATAAATTATTTATTTACTCGATTAATTAGAAGATTTTCCACTTTAAATTGTAAATATACTAAGGTACGATAAGACATGGAGAGCTAGCTATAATAATCAGGCATCGGTGTTTAGAAAAGCATAGTGAATAATGTTGCAGCAATTAATAAGTAGCAACACACAATGAAAATGAAAGATTTTTAATAATTCATATCAAACTTAAATTAATTTCCATTCATGTTTATTTAAATATATAAAGGATAGAGTGTCCATAAGCATTCTAACTAGCGTCATGATAAGTTTAGAAATCTGTCTGATCATCAAAAAGTAGCCAAAAAATCTAAACCAACTCAATATAACCACAGCTATAACGTAATAATCAAAATTTTCCTTCCTTGTCTGATCAATAATTTAATCTGGCTTAATGCTTCCAATCACATTACTAAATAAATTGTATAAAATTATATTAATAGTGGTGTTGAATTTAGTAAATTAAAGACATTGAAGCAGATAATATTGAAAAAAGAACAGAGTAAATCAATAATTGACCACTTATCTAGAGGCATTTTAACATCGACACTTAAATTGAACACTACTTTTGTTATCAAGTGAAATACAAGAGTTGCTGAAAACAAAGTACCCAAGTAATTAATATCATTTGTTATAATATAATATTTTAAACATATAAACATTAATGTTGGGATATCTAAATCATATAAAATATATTATCATTGTATTCCTCAATCTTAGATTCTAAGAGAATCCATTTAGCATTGTAAGTGAAGCCCTCAAGGTCAGCTCTCTTAAATAACTGTAAATAGTTGAAGTTGACGTACTAAACCTAATTTAATTTATTATGACTTTTTAACAAGTCTCATAGAAATTGAAATAAAACACTTTTGTAAGGTTTAGAATAGCACGACCATACCCGTGGCAGTGAGGAAATCCTTTAAGTAAATATAGGAGATTGAAAAATGTCTAAATTTGTATTAATACCAGAATTTCTAATCATCCACACTAATGTTGAAGTTTTATGTTACTAATTCTCTGAAGGTGAATTATTTTCCTGATATCTTTTGTACTTTGGATGTGGCTAAGTATTATCAAATATAACTGAATAAAAATTCAACCAAATTAGTATAGCATAAGTTTGTAAATATAAGAATAATTTATGACGGAAAAATCAGTAATTTATCCATCACACTCGTAAGTATTTTTACCTTCCCAAATTTCTTTAAGTAATACATTCACTTTATAACTTGAAAAAATAGACGAAAAGCCATTTGCAGTTACTATTTTCAAGATAATTCAATAATTAGAAGTAACTTTAAGTACTATATATTCATATTAAATGATTCTGACTATTACATTATATATATATATATATATAGTTCTATCCTTGAAATTAAATTCTACTCTCAATTTCTTATATGCACAATAAGAAAATTGTACATCGGTAAGTAAGTATACATTAAATTCGAAATTATTATAAATACTAACAGGTTTCTTAGGCTTATAATAATTTAATCTTATCAGTTTCTGAATAAGCTATTCCTCCGTTCATTATATGGATTAAGTTCCTTAAACAGATTGAGTTGGATGCCCAAAAATCAAAGAGTGGAACTGTCTGATTATATTTATCTATCCAGCTGGTTTAAGCCCAAGTATTAATTTCTGTTCAGCATTAAATTATAATTATCATATCAGTTTCTAATTAAAAAACTATCTATAATTTTCTCAAATAATTTCTCTAAATATACTTAATGTTTGATTTCATGAAGTGACTTGAAACCAGAGAACGTATTGCTGGAGGAGCAGGATGATGAAATATTGGATGTTAAAATTACATATTTTGGGTTTGCTTGCTTCTTCGACCCACAAGAGGGAGTCAATTAATCTCTTTGTATTCCTCTGTATATGGTTTTAATTTTTATTGAACTGATTCTTATTATTCATTTAAAGCTATAATGGAAGATTATTAGCATTTGTATTTTAATATTGAGATATATTAATGGCACCTGAAATTATTTAAGAAAAGCAGTATGACTTAAAAGTTGACATTTGGAGCATAGGAGTAATTGCTTATATTTTGCTCTGTGGAAGACCACCCTTTAGAGTCATTACATTTTTATCTTATATTAATTGATGTTCAATTGTTTATGACGCATTAGTGGTAGTCTATTTTAAATTAAATAATTATATGTAAAGTAACTCTGAGACTATGTAGTAGTGATTGTCATCTTCAAGTCGATCGAAAATTCTCATAATGTGCGGATGAGTCTTGAAACAAAGTTAGAATCATGCCAAATACAATATTTTGTGATTTTAGTCTCAATTTAAATATATCTTTATATTGTTTAAGCTAGTGACGAAAGACTTAAATAAGCAAATATATAATATAAATTATCCCCATTTTCTTAATTAATTTAATAAGTACCAGATATATATCTTTGAATTTAAGTATTAATGTAGAGTGTCTATGATTAACTTACAGTCTCTTCAAGCACCTTTAGTTCATTGTGCATGACGTCTTCGAGTATCTTGTGCTCTCTCACTTTTTTCTTCTCTATATTTTAACTACGCAGTCTACGCTTGCTTTTATGTGTTCTGCTCTCTAAACTTTACCAAATGATCCCTGTCCCAATGTGCAAAATATAATAGCATATTAATAGCAATCAACATCTTATAGAGGGTTTTGAATCATTTATATAAAAGAATTAGTGCCAAAGAAAGTATAATAATCGTAGATGTCTTTGATCTTTTTGAAGCCCTTGAAGTCCTTGAAAGTTAGAATACGCTTGATTGCATCCTTGTTCACTCTGCAAGATGGGCGGTGTTCCATGCCATATTATGGATTTGCTTGGTCATTCACATATATTTACTTTATTAATACATTATTTCAATATCAAATAAATATAGATTGCAAATTTTTAATATTAATAGTTAAAAATATATTAAAACAATAAAATTGCTGTTTCTTAAACAGCATACAGCTAATATAGATCCCATTATTATAGTAGAATATTTAGAGCATATAATTATAATGTATATTTAAAGATTTAATTGCATTTTATATGATATATATTGTGTAATGAGGGTTAATTCCAAATCCCCTAAATATTTCTGTGTTTAATAAATTATTGATATAAATTTACTGACTATAACTTTGAGCATATATTTTCAGACACAAGATTAATTTTTTTTTACTTTTGAAACTAATTTAATGAAATAAATGACATTTATTTTAATTATAAATTGCTTTAAACAATCAATTTCTACAGTCAACTCTAACAATTTCATGATTAATTAACGTCTTCAATTAATTAATCGAAGAGCACAATTAGCCCCTGGACTGTATCAACCACACTCTATTTTTCATTCTCTATCATCACAGCCACATCGTAGTCCTTCTCAGCATCTCCCAGCTTCTACAATTTAACAAATTAAGCATCTAGCTAAGCCAATTATTGCTTGATTTTCTAGCAGTGATAAAGTGTCATGCCATGTGCTCTCTCTTTCAAAATTTATTGTTTTTCATTTAGTTTTTATTGGTAAAGCTGCTCTTCTTACATTTTTCTTTTGGTTTTTTCTTCTTCTAGCTTCTTTTTATTAAAAAATAGGGAGTTTTTATTGTCAATTGAGCTGTCTGTGTTTATTACAGCATATTTTTAGTGGAGAGAGGATTTTCTTTACTTCCATTTATTTGCTTCTGTATCTATAATTGACTTTAAAGTTCTCATGCTTCTGTCTTAGCGTAGTTACTGCTCGCTATTAGTAGAAAAGCTTTATTTATTAATAAACTTACATTTATTTACTAGAGACTGAGAGTTTACGATCAAACGTAGCCATTGACAAGTTATTTCCATCCATACTCTGTTATCTCCCATTTGAAAACATGCTAATCGAATTATTATGTTATTATTAACCATTAATTTGAGTTTTATCTGGCTCTTCACTTTTATACTTTGATTTCTCTTCTTCTTTAACTTCCTCTTTATTATTGCTTTGCTTATTCTTGAGCCGGGCGAATCTGGATTTATATTTAGTGCTAAGGAACCCATCTTCAATTATAGCGATGAACATATTCACTATTACACTATATAAAAATGGGGTTAATAGAGTAAAAACTATATTTACGCATAGCCAACGAAGACGTAGGTATAGGCAAAAAACAGACCTACTAAAAGATCTACTGCTGCTAAATCCCTAAACTATCCTGAAGCTCCTCTCCATTGATCATGGATATAAATTATTCAAATTAAAAGGCTGCAGGAAATGAGATATTAATTGAAATATAATGATGGAGTAAAGATGCATTGCTGATGAGGATAAAGACTGGAATCTATTTGAATTTGGGAACAGAGCTGCAGATAATAGCATGAAAAATTAAACATAAAATAAAAATATGATGTATGACATATCTAATTTTTAATTTAGCACTGCACCTATGTATAGTGGAAGCACATCTATACAAGTCTTGATTATATTTGGAATAGCTTTGATAAGAGTTTTACTGATAAAAGAGTATTTAGAGTAAAATTCCAAATATTGAATTAGAAAGATCCAGGCAAGCATACACCCAAACCCACAGAGATATTCAGAAATGTGCAGTCCAAAGTATAAAATAAACTTGATTCCCTAATTGAATAATCAGAAACAAATAATGTTATTAATATAATCATTATTGTAGCTTTTGAGGATAAAGAACAATGCAGCAAAAATCTGAATGATATTAGCTACAAACTGTACAATAGACCAGTACTTGAATAGTTTAGCCTTGTCAGCGAATGTCAAATCATCCCAATTAATCTAGTAGTCTATATCCTAGTCCATCTACTCTAGCAAATCCTCGATTCCCTCATTACCACCAAGTTTATTCTTTTCATTTTAGTTTAACTTCCATTATTCCCTTTCCTTTGCGAGTTACTCATCAACTTTCTTGTCTAGGTCTTATTTGCTAAGCTGATTTTACTTGTACATCTACACCAGAGACTATTGAGGTTAAGGCGTTTGCTGCTATTAAACTGCATTGGAGAAATTGAGGTTGGTGGTGCTGTTTTATTATGGCACTAATGGAAAAGTTGTTATTGAATCGTTTCTTTGTAAGTTTATGTTGTTATAAGCTCCTGATGGGTTTCTTCCCATTAGTGGGCATATGTATAGAACTTAATAGTGTTTGATCTATAAAGGCTAAATCAAGTAAGGATTTCATTAATTAATAGGGGATGCTTTCATTGTAGGGGATTGATGAAATTTGAGTGAGCTTGGTTCTCCACCAGCAGGCCCATACAAATTATTGCTATTCAAATTGTTTTACAAAAACCCTGCACCTCCTTTGATAGAACCTAGATACTATGAGTTCATTCGTTGTAAGTTCTTGTAGCTTTATATTTATTTATTCAAATAATAATTTTAGGTGAAGTATTAAAATTATATTTAAAACTATGATAGCTGTTATTCAAGCTAACGCTATTTGCTCTTTAATAGTTATTTTCATGTCTTGGCATTCCTCCTGCTATTGTGTTGTTGTTTGGATTCACACCACCTATAAATGTACCTCCTTGTGATTTATTATTTTCATCATCTCCAATGAAACTATTCTCTTTAATTTCAATGTTGATAAATGATTCAAAACATATACCTATCTAAATTATTTGTTCTATTATGAAACTAGGTTGATTGGAATTATTGGCATAGGGAGGCAAAAACGAAGCATTCTGGCTTTTATCATAATCACTCAAGAATCGACTTGTCCCTCCCATTATCATTTCATCTGTATATTTCTGAGCTTGGTACTTTCTTCGCATTCTTCTATAAATCTGGACTACGTGCATGAAGTACTTTATAATAAGTATGAATGAAATCAGCGAGAAAAGTATATTCAAGATGGGGATCCAGATCATGTTTGTCCAGGCGTTGTCGTAAGGAGTTGTGCAGATTTTTCTCTCCATTGAGAGAGTTAACTTGACATTACCTCTATCTTTAAAGTCGTAATTTTGGATTATTAATGAGCATTAAAATTCTTTAATTATTTTACTTGTTGATAAGACAAATTTACATTGCAATGAATCCCAAAGATAGCAATTTGCCGTAGCTGGAGCTTTCTCAGGTATCAGATTATTAACCTTATAGTTAATTGAAAACTAGCTGATTTCATTGAGCATTTTCCCTAATTTCATATCATCGTCGAAGGGTCCATGATAGTCTCTGTTGTAAATTTCAAATGCAATGTCTTCAATCGGATCATACTCGCTACTCAAATAGTAATATCTAGCTTGAATATTTTATGGTTTTGCTCCATTGTCTTCATCGTCAAAATGATATTCTTCAATGTATTTCTAGTATACTATGCCCTGTTTGTTGTATTAAGCCTAAAATAGATGAATTTAATGCTAAAAGTTTACAGATACACAAAGAAGATTTTATACACAAACTTGATTCACTCTGCATATTACTTGATTGTTAAATAACTTACATCATCTCCTTCGCTGTTTAAGAAACTGTAGTAAATAAATTAGCTTAAGTGAGTGAATAGCCACCTGTAGTCTCAACCACAGCTAAAATTTGAAGTGTAGTTAGGAATACAATGATCAAGTGCACAATCATTTTCCATGAAAATAAATCTATACAACGATATTAATGTTAAAATTCAGTGCATTTTAAGTAAGTACCTTATAAAAATTATGCAATTGCAGATGTCTTCAAAGATTTAACTTACTATACTTTTTATACTTTTAGAGTGCTCCCATCCTAATTTAATCATTAAGTGGTATTTAATTATCTGCGAAGGAAGCAGTCGAATTTACACTGTCTCTCATTTAGGTAACATTCATAGCTGGATTATTTCTAGCTTAATTATGATCATCTAAGAGCCGTTTAGTTGAGACACCTCCCTTAGTGCCATGTTTATCAGGAGAGAATTTCATTATTAATATTGATTATATAAAAGTATTTTTGAGAAATAAATAATTAAAATAACAATTTATAAATAGACAACTTGAAAGAGTAAAAAATAAGAATTTTATTTTGAAGAAAGCAGCCCCTCATATAGATTTGGTTTTAATTTTTAATTATTAAAATTAAATATACAATTTATTTTAGCTGAAGATAGTTAAATTTAATTCAATGATACTTTTTCTTAAATAAGGTAAAATTATAAAAATATTCTTTTATCTTCTATTTTGCTAATATTGATTTATTAATATTTTAGAATTTTAGTAAATTATATGTCAATCAAGCATGATAAATAATGTCTCTATACAATTATTATATGAAATTTATGAATTATTATTATATATTCCCTCTTATTTTTGTAAAAATTTCACTTATATGTTTGTTTAAATCTTTAAATTGAACAAGTAAATATATTTGAATTTTAATAAGAGTAGTCTATTTGGCTTAATTTACATGATTTATTGTGGTATTAGCTGATCATCATAGACAACAAATATCTTACATAAGTTATAATCAATATAACTATTGAACCAATAGGCATACACCATACTATATGAGTACTAACTTAAAATAAATTACTTAAATGTTATGAATTTTCACATCATTTTACAATTATAAATTGAAAATATAACCTCAAAATTTTAAGGGAACTTAATTAAAAATGATTATATATAAATCTTATATAATGGTAACTTACAAAAATCTCAAACTTAACACAATTTTGGGAAAAACATGCCTTATTCATTTAAATACAATGTGAAAGAGAAAGAATTTAAGAATAATTAATGATAGAAAAAGATAAAAGTCATTGGAAATTACATAAAAACGATGGATTTCTATGCGAAACCTATCAATCTCACTTTTCAAGGCAAAAAGTAAGTTTCAAATAAATTTTGCTATTTTTCAATATTCTTAATCATATTTGATCTGAATTGTGTTAAATACTTTGATTTAGAACATTTCAGACTAAACTAGGTGGAAAAATATCTCTGATAATTGTTACAACGATCCTAGTATATTCATCATATCAAATTAGTAACTACTTTTATGCGCTAAATGCCTAGACTTTAATTTAATTTGTTAAATTTCTCATTTTATAATACCTTTGTAAAAAGGACTTCATACAATGAGTAATATTTTTTTGATAAATAATTAATATATATGTTATAGGATTTTTCATTAATTTAGTCAATAATTATATTTAGTAGATATTTTTAAAAAGAACTTAATTCATTTTTACTTATTTAAAAGTTTAGTAAAATGTTGAGGTTAATTTCATTTATAAAGTTAATAGATAAACAAAAGAAATTGGACCTAATTACCGATTTGACGATTATCTAATTTTATAACACTTTTCTTTTTGCTGATTAAATTGATTAAACTTTATTTTTTAAACTAATATAGTTATGTTTATTCTTATGCATTTTTATATTGAAATCTTATTAATTTTACAATAAGTTAATTCTTCTTTATAGTTATTTTTATTTTAAAATTGAGATATTTAATTTATATTGTATGACATAGACTTAAAACTCGAGTATGCAAATGCAATAGTAAATAGGCTATTAAGATTAAATGTAATATATTTTATAATTAAATTGATGTTAGACCTGTGTTGATAGCCCTAATCCTCAACAATCAATTTCAAATAAGTTATAAATGCAATATAAACTTACCATTTAATAAATATAATTTATTTTTAAATTCCAGTAGACTTAGGGAATTTTAGCTTGGAATTAGTAAATATGACAAGTTATCTACCAACTGAATAAAATACTGAAAGATTAGAGATACCTTTGAATTGCTATAATACCTCGTCAGAAAACAGCTAGCTCAAACTGAAAAGTAAAATTATACATAAATTTTGATAGATTAGATTTGCTTTACCAATCAAAAAAAATAAAAAAATTTGAGTTTATTTTAATTAGCATTGTAATTTAAACAAATATTATTGAAAACTATAATGAGATAGAAGGATTAGTAGTTGAGTGTATTTATTAAAAGAAAGCATATTTCAAGCTTGAATAATGATTCTAGTCAATAAGCTGTAATTCAGAAAAAAGTAAGATTGCTTCTTTAGAAAGTTTTTATATTTTAATATGAAAAATATGTATTAAAATTCAAAGTTGAAGGTGGGCATATGACAATATTAATAAATCAATGATAACAATTTTTGACACAAAAAAAAATATTATTAAAATAGTTTTTAGCATATTGGTATTGCACAATTAAGGGAAACAGTCAATTGAGCAATCATCTTAAAATAAATCTCTTTCCCAACTTAAAGTTGATGCTCTCTGTTAAGAAATGCAATCAATTTCAAACAAAGTGACTATTAATCCACTCTCATCATTCAAGAGAGAAGTTAATATAAAATATTAGAGATATATTTACGAATAGGAAAACGGACACACTTAGAGCTTACTATAAAATGAGGACAAAGAATATTTCTCTAAAATTAGAATTAAATACATAAATGAGTAGGTTTATGAATTCGATGAAGAAATCCAGCAAGAATTGAACAAAGAAAATAATCAAAATGAAAATCATGAATTTTCAGAAAATAATAATACAGATAAAGACAAAAATTAAGCGAATTAAGACTCGGATTCAAAATTCATTAATCAAAGCAGTGGCTCTGAATAAAAAAGCCAAGATAAGTTCTTTAAAAACGAGTTAAAAATTAATCTATATTTTGCCAAAGATAACATAGTAGTTTCACAAAACCAAATATCGCTGCTTTAAATCCTTGGCGATATTGGTGGAATCACAAATTCTCTTTTTCTAGCAGGTTATATACTAGTATTGCTTTTTTAAGATAAGCTTTTACATGCCAAGCTAATTAAAAGTATCTATTAGACATAATAGTGCTCAGAAATCCCAGATAACTAGGATGATGGATAATCAAAGCCAAAGACCAGCTTGAAATATAAATCGTCAGAGAAAAGCTTTAACTTAAAATTGTGTCAGAAATTGCTCCAGTAGCTTTCAACACGATTTTTTAAATTGACGCAAACATGTTCTTAGAATTGGTTAGTGGCAAACTATAACTTTTGTCATCATCAAAGAATGACTTGAAATAAGAAAGTACATATTTTCAGAGAGAAAAGACTATTTAAAAGTGTCATTACATTAAATATGAAAGGTAATGATAAAAAAATGTATAAATAAAATCATATAATGTATATTTTCATCATGAAAAATGTATTCAAGATTTTTTTGAAATAAAGTGAATTGTATTAAAAAATAGATTAAGAATATAAGAATATGAAAACATGTCTGATCAGAAGGTGCAGTGTCATTCATTTAAAATGTAAGTTACAAAAAACATATCTAAAAATTAATTTTACAGGGATGGCACCAAGATCGATTGAGAAGTACATTTGAGCAAGAGTCAACTGAAGGCTAAGAAAAACACAAGAAAAATAACACTCAAGCTAATGGAGCTAAGTATGAAGGAGAATGGAGAAATAATAACGTTTTTTTTAGATTTCCAATTTTGATTATTGCATTTACTATTGCTATTATTAATTATAAATTTGAATTTAAATTTCAACTTATTTAAAAAAATCTTGATTAAATAATAACATATTTATTGCTTTAAGTATGTTTTTTAAAAACAATATTCTCATTAAGATGAAATTTAATAATTGATGAAATGCATATGAATAAAATAGTAATTAGAAAAGTTATTGATATAAATAATATGAGCCTTTATGAAGGAAGTTATTTTAAAAATAAGAATGAATATTAATATTTATGAATCCAAAAATATTAAAGATATTTAAATTAAAAGTAAATAAAATTCTGTTTTTATATTATTTATATATCGTTAAAAATGGATTAGAAAAATTATAAATTTCAAAACGATAAATAAAATAAAAAATTAAATAGGTAAAATTAAAAATATATAAGATTATATTATTGAATGTTTTTCAATTATTATAATTGATTTAATATTTGTGAATTGAAATAATATATTAGCATAATTATATTAATAGCAGTAAATGATATGAGGTAAATTAATATAATGCATAATGCTTATTTTATTTGTAATTGCAAGTTTTGATACTTTATTACTTATAATTGCCTATCTTAGTGTTTCACCACTTAATTATTCATTTTTCATTTCCTTTTTCTTCTACATAACTAACTATTTTTGTTCAATAGCCTTACCAAGATTTTATTGAACAGACTCTTTAGTACAATTCACTGCTTTCTTCATGTTTTTAACTGCGCTAAGTTTGTCATCTCAGTTTTGTTGTTGCTCTCATTCATCATTGAACAAGAAGAACTCCAGATTAATCAGCTATTCATCAAATTTATTCCCTACATCCTCCTGACGTTCGAATTCCTGTTCTAAATATGTTTGCCATTCAATTATTTAGACAATATCTTACTCATCAGTATATTAAATGGATAAAATTATTTATTTCGGCCTTTTCCCAGTCTGCCTGAAACCACAATAATGTGTTCCTCTTTTCTTGATTTAACAAAGATTCTTTTGCTCTAATAAATTGCTCTAACTTTTCAATTTTCTTATTTGTAAAACCAACTTCCAGTTTAAGCATTAAGTGTTAAGTTGTATATTCAGCCAGTCTTTGGAGAAAATCTAAAATAATTGATTCTCTTTAAGCTTTATAGCAAGGTGGTTGGAATTATAATAATATTCATCAGTACTCAATCTTCCGAGACTTTCACTTAATTCTTCTCAAGTATGCTAATCATTTTTAACTACCTTTAACTAATCAACTACTGTTTCTTCTGTGATCTGATTGAAAAGTTTAAACTGTTTCTGAAGTATTGCCATGTTCCTGATTTATCTTTTAGATTCATGAGCTTCTAGTTACTTGGACTCTTTCCTTATTCTCACAGCTCAACAGCTCTGGCAGTTCCTCACATCGCTATGACAACTTAGTGGAATGATAATACTTGTAATACCTTCCATATTTCTCCAATATCTGCTGTTCTCAAGTTTCTTTTGGTTAATCAAATATTTACCTTTTAAATTGATGAATTTCCTTGTCATAACTACAAATGGGGGAGAATCAAGCGTTAATATTTTTGATAAGTAAACTGCACTTCTTCAACCTATCTCAGAGCAATTTCCAGAGTTTCCTCGTTAATTGTCTTCCAAAAACAAATCAAATTGTTGCCATTCCTCGATGATCTCTTTCTAATGAATCATCTTTTTTCAACAATAGATTTCTATCTCTAACTTCTCTCCTTTCAGCTACTTATCTGTCTTTGAATCACTTCATTAGGGCATTCTCAACTTTGGTTACTGTACTGAGACAACAGTCGAAGGTGACTATTCTAATAATATAATTCAATTTGTAATTAAAATATATGCTCTAAACTTAATTTACTTACCTTATTTAAACAAAAATTTTCTTTATCAAGAATGCTAAATATTTGCTTGTATAAAAGAAATTTCAATGATAATATACTAAAAAATATTCAAATGAAAATTGAAACATTTCAAAGTAGAAAAAAAGAAAGCTTTATGAATGAAAATGTCTTTTTAAATTGACAGTAAACAACTTATATATTTATATACTTTCAATAAAACTGTGGAATGGTAATTGCTATTATCAAATCAATAAAAAGTTTAAATTTTTATTTGATGAGAAAATAGTTTTTAATTGGAGTTTATATTAATTTAGCTAAATAAATCAAATAAAATTAAAATATAAAGCAATAAAAATTTAATGCGATCCTACTGAAGTTAAATAATAATATATTCTATAAGACTAAATTAGAATTTTTCTTATTAATAAAGCATAAATTTAGAAAATAGATTAAATATAATTCATCTTGCTGAGTTGATTATTAAACCTTCTTAAATAAATTAGAAAATAATTGACATTTTAATACAACTATTATGTTTGAATAAAGACGAGTTAATATAGGCATTTTAACAGTAGCATTAAAATATAATCAAATCAAATAATTCAGATGATTATCTTATTCAATGCTGCATGTTCCTCGAAATACAATTGCTTTGAAAATATCTTAGCAAGTATAAAATGACCTAATTAAGCTTTTATACAAATATTTTCAAATTATATCACGCCTATATTGGAAAAGACTGAATAATGTAAATTAAAAATAAATTATTATGCAAAAGGTGAGAAATTTTTTACCATAAAATTTCAATTAAATTAAGTCTTTATTAAATCAATACAATTATAGTCTATTGTTTAGTGGAATTTTCATAATTTTGTTTTAATTTTGAATGGCAAATTTGATTATGTTTTTTACACTTGATTACCTTAATTTTATACCTCATTATTGCCTAGTATTTCTTATCTCTTTCATTTTTAAGTTGTCTTCTTTCTAATCTTTTTATTTTCGAGTAAAGAGAGGTCTTTCTCTTTTAGTATTACATAAATATAAATATTTATATAATACTTACTAGTGATAATAATAATAATAATAATAATAATAATAATAATAATAATAATAATAATAATAATAAGATCACATTGAGGTCTCTGGGGACCCCCGATCAAGTATAAGTTTAATATATATAAGGGTCAAGCCCTTTTAAATTATGTGTTCAAGTGCTTGAACAGTTATCGTCTCCTGTCTATTTCATCAATCAGTAGTGTCATAGGTGGAGAGGGAAAGGCTGATGCTATATCTATGAACCATATTCTTTGAAATTATCTTGATTATATATCTTGTATTAGCTATGCCGTATTTTATCCCATTTATGCATTAGGTCGGAAACCAATTTAACTTTCATCTATAGTGCTCCATAGGTGGTTCGCAAAGAGTCTCATCCATGTGGACTGTAGTAATTTTCTCGCCGCGGAGGACATGGCTATAGGTCTAGTTTTTTATATGACTGGGGTAGTGCTATCCGTTTTGGATAGGAGCATTAAGTTTGCATCGTTTATCCAAGGTGGTGGTTTGGCTTTAAGGTTAATCCAGTCTTCAATGAATGATATTAATGGTAAAGCATTAAATTTCTTTCTTAAGAATCTGTTACTAAGGTTGTCGGGGCCTAGTGCTTTATCATTAGGAAAGTTTCTAAGGGAGTCAGTAAGTAGTTTATGTCTCCTTGTGTATCTATAGAAAACTGTTCCCATTTAAAATTAGTCCACTTTGTCTCTAAGTGGTTTGTTGGATAGTGCATCATAGAAGCATCCTGCATTCTATACTTCTAAAAATTATTTGACTTTTATTTTGGATTCTTCTAGGTCCATGTCTTAAAGTTAGATTACAATTTTTGCTGGTTTCATACCAATAACTTTTTCTATGAATTTTGTAGCTTCTTTGGCATTACCTTTCATCCATAAGTCTTTTATAATTTATGTGTTATCATTCAATGTGTTATGTGTTTGACCTTTTTAGACTCTGATCTATGGCTTAATTTGTTTGTTGTTATACCAGTCTTATTCCAGTTACAAGTGTGATTCAGCAAGTTACTTTGTTACGCACTTTGTTAGGGGGGCCACTTATTAGAAGTCAAAACTTTTTTAAATTGCTAAGTGGTCCGAGGGAGATGGAAAAATGTGCGAACTGGTGTAACTGAGTGAGCTCGATTCAATGATGTTTGTGACGTCACGCCGATTCTGGTTACTAAATAGATGTTTTGGAAATTCTTGGCCACGTAATTGAGGTCGCCGGCAATAATGATTCTTGGGTCTTTAAGCTTCTTCTCGATCTCTTCTATGAAAGCTTTTTTGTATTTTATAAATTGTTGAGAGATATAGAGATTTGAGATTTTGAGTCCTATGTCAATTAAGTTTAAGTCTAGGGATAATGGTAGAGATTCAAGGAATTCTACTCTACCCAGTGTCGACTTAATAAGTGTGATGGTTCCATCTTGACCGTCCGAAATATTTGTTTCAGACGCATAAAGATTGTACCCTGGGAAGTGAACATATGTGTTTCTAGCTTCCTAAAGGCAGACAATATGGGGTTGGTGTTTTTAGATCATCCTTAGTAAGAAACTAATGGACTCAACGGATGTTCCTCCCATATTCCACGACATGACTCCTAGTCCGTTTATATTTTCGGTAATCATGTGTGATGTTCTATTAAGTTACTTTTTAACTTAATAATACTTACTAGTGATATGTGAAATAGATTAGATCTTTTTAAGGAACTCTTTAACTTGTCTCAATAATTTCCTCTGTTTGCTAATCATCAGTTGTTTAGTTTTTTAGATTCGGTTGATATCACATTTTTATGTCAATCATTCTTTTTTTATAGTTCAAGTGATCCCCAAAAAATTTTGCAAGGGAAATCATTAGAACTATCATTAACTCCAAGGTACCTATTGATAACTTCATCGCATTTAACAAAAATTTAATACTTTCAGGACCCCCAATTCAGGATTAATTTAATCATGAGCATAAATTAAAACAACTTACTTTAGCAGTTCTTTTCTAGAAGCTTACACATATTTTTTGAATCTTATGTTTAATTTCTTGAAACATAGTAGTTATAGCAATCTATACTGTTTTAAATAATAGAATTAAATTATTACTAAATGCTAGTTAGGAAAAGAATAATTGATATTTTATTTCCAAAATTTATTTGTTCAATAGTTTAACTATAATCAAAATTAAAGAATACGATAAATATTCGAGATTTAAACTAACGAAGTTTTATATTAAACTCATAAAAATACTCATCAAAAATTAATGTTTTTGTAATATCACTTTTTCTCATAAGTTACTTAAATTGTCTTAATACAAAAATGTAATTTGTGCTAAATTGAAAATTTCTATAAGTTTTTGAGAAATAGATTATTATTTGAGAGATATTCCCTATTTAGTAATTTTTATTACTTAAAAATATTTCTACTAAGGAATATTTGAAATCTCAGTTGTAGAAACTTGTAAAATTCTTGCTCTAATAATCAAATACTGGATATAATGTTAATTTATCTTAATACTTAAGATTTACAGATTATAAAACAAAGATTACTAATAAAATTTACTAAAATCAATTATTCAGCCAAATCTATAAAGGATTATATGATTAACTAATGTCAAATTTAGGCTAATACTTAAAAACTTTATTTATTTAGTTATTTACTCTCATAAATTATCTGCTTTAATATTATATTCATGAAGTCTTATCTATGTGAATATTTTTTGTGAATGCTCCATTCCAATTTTGTGTTAAGGGTGCCATTTAGTATTCTACTGTTTATGCTCTTGAAAATTTATATATTCCATTCAATTATTAATTTCAATAACTATTAATTAAAGCTTATTAACTAGTTAAAAGGGAATATAAACTCAAAATAGTATTGGGTAAATTATGTGCTATAACATAGAGAAATATCATCATTAGTTTAATTTTAGTTTATTACATAATAAAATTTTAGTTAGATTTAAACATAAAATACACCTACAATTAATGTTTGAAATTTACTTAGTAAAATATTTGATAAAATAAGCGTTAAATACATGATTTTTAAATAAAAAAACGGAATAAAAAATCATAAAAATAGAATTTACTATTTTTAATTAAAAATACCACGATTACTCATCAAGAGTGAAGAAACAGTATTTTTAACACTCCCTGAAATTGTCGTAAAATGCCTATTTAAATATCGATAAGCAATAGTAGCATAACTAGAATGACTTGAGATAGGCATTCTAAAAAGTTTAGGGCAGTTGGAAGACGCCAAAAATAATTATAAAAATTGTATATTTTAGACTCGCTGAGGATTCCTCAAAGTCTATTGACAATTGAAAGCTTCAATTACAGTAATCTTTTAGGTCAGCTGATAATTGTGATTTATGTTTAATTGTAGCCTCAGATCAAATTTCTCAGCTGACTTTTACACATATGAACCTCGAAATCCTTAAATATAGCATAAAATTTATTGTTTAAATCTCATTTATAAATACAAATATCTCATTATGTATTTTAATATCCTTTTTTATTATTTTACTAAGCTAGGATCGAACTGTGATTCAATAATTATATAATCTTAAGTACTCCCATTTCTTTATTAATTTTTACTTTTCTATTTTACAATAATTATATTTTATATATATATATCATCATGAAAAGTTGCTAAGAATGTTGACATGTTTGGCTTGAATATGACTATGGTATAAAAAGTATTATTTTAAAACTTAGAAGAATTACTAATGTGAAAAATCTTAGATTAAAAATCAATCCGCTTTAAAATTTGATACTTATATATTTAATATAAGAAATCTCAGAATTAGAAATAAATAATAAAGTAAAATATTTTAGATAGAAGGAAACAGTATAATACTCTTAAATACGAAAAATGTTAAGTGTTAATGATGTAAGATTTATGATATATGAATGATGAAATTTAAACATTTAAATCATTAGGAGTTACAAGTCAAGCCAAATAATTAATTAAAAAAATAATAATTTATCTAATTGACTTATTATGAATCTTTATACTTTAAAAAATATAATATTTTTATTTTTTTATGATATTAATAATAATTATTAACTTACTATAAATTTATTAAGTGTGGCATTAACTGAATGTACCAACTTTCTTTTTATAAATCTGGACAATTCCTCTAGCGTCAACTAGCCGACCTAACAGCAACTGCATGGTGGCATAAATATATTTATCATAAATTATATATTTGGCATTAATTTTAAGGAAAATTTGTAAATTTATTAACTTATAACTAATTAAATATTAAGCGTTTAATATGAGAAAAATTCATTATTTATATCCTCAGTATTTGACTCAATTCATGAAACTTTTAATTAAAACTAAAATCATATCATCAATGGAATGATAAATTAAATTGTTCATTATTGTAAAATATAAAGGTGATAGATATTAATATTCTCTATATAGTTGGGAATTTAAAAGATCAACAAGTGCCCCCAATAAATCAATAGAGGCAAAGACTCTCTATGATTTTTAATGATGCTAATTAAGTTTATACTGAAGCTGAACTTTAAAGATATCGAATGACACATAATTTGGAATCAAGAGAAATATATTCGTATAAGAAAAGAGGGGCTTATATGTGCCATTTTGTAGTGAATATTAAATACTAAAAGCTTACAAATTCAAACCACAGCAGCAGTGTTAACTGAGTTTCCATGACTTTGATGCCATTCAAAGATCAGGTTATACCAAAATTTTAAATAAATTATAATACGTACTAAAATAAATAGAATGAGTATAAACTTTAAAATACTAAAAGAAAGCAAAGCTATATGACATGAATAATGGTCTAAGTAATATTATGAATAATCTCACTACAATTCAAAGGAATTAAGAATTCTAGTATAATTTACATAATCATTATTAGTGCCAATTCAAAAGGTAGAATTACTAGATTTGAGAATTTATATGATTAAAATAAAACTTAAAAATTATAATTTAATCAATCTTAAAATAAATTAATAACTATTATACTATATATGGTCTTTCCTCAAGTTGTTTTTGAGTGTTGCAAATCTTCTCTTAATATTTGTTCCTTTTTTTCCCAAAATCTTTTTGGTTTAAGTCTTTCTAGCGCTTTAGTTAGAATTGCGACTTATATTCGATCTTGGTTTTTGTGTAAATATTTCAAATATAATTTATTTTGCTTTGTAATAGTTGATAGAACACTCCTTATTTTTGCAAGTATAATTTCTAGTTAAATATACAGAAAACTTGGCCTCTCTCTTGGACATGACCTTATTATATATAAATATCATTAATTTTAGTATGTTCCATTACATATGCCAAAAACATTTTGAGAAATAGATCTTCATATACAGGCTAATCTGTGACCATTCCTTGGCTTATTTGATTATATCCTATCCACTCCAAAATAGTCATATCAAAAGATTTTCACCGTGATGTTGGCTTCTGCTTACAGCGAATTGTAACTTAAAAAATTAAAAGTCTTGCAATATTACTGTTGTATTTCAGGTATATTTTCATGTTCTTCATCAATCTAAACCACTTTGTGGACTCACACTGACATAATTAGGGATATTAGCTGACATATTCTGTTAACTTATATTAAAAAGTTTAATTAATTTGAAGTACTTTTTATTTGTTAAATACAATAGTTTCATGATAAGATTCTTCAGTTTCTTATTGAAATTCGTCGTAAACTGTTATATTCCTAGTTACATAAGCCAGATTATATAATAAAACTAATAGTTTCTAATAATTATGACTATAAATTTTCTTATTTTAAATTAACTATTCAATACCAGACTACTATGACTAATTTAAAAAGAAAAATGCAATGAAAAAATATAGTTTTTTAATTTATTTAACTTACCTATAATCATATAGGAAGATATAATTGATCTCTACAAATTGTTTATATTAAGTAGTTTTAGCCGTAATTGATTTTTGAAATTGTAAAAATCCCTTATTTTTATATAATTAAATTTAAATATTTTAAAATGTCGAATATTTTACCATTAAATTTGATTAAATATATACTTTGACTCTTATGGAGTCTTATGGCACTTGTTTAAGATTGCAGAGGGTTTTATCTTTCTTAAATAGTTTATAAGAAATACAGCAAATGCTCCACAATTAAGCGACCCTAAAATACATTCTTAAATGGTATTCCTACATGTTACGACCAGCAATATTATTTGATATACTATTATAAGATACTGAGTATGTCTTAGATATTGAGCAGTATTACAAATAATTTTATGAGAAAATCTTTAGTATCAGATTCTATAACTCTGATATATGTTATTATTTATATGAATTAATATTAGTTACATTGAATAAAAAGTCTGACTTTTTAAAGCAAAACCATATCTATTTAACCAAGCATGAAATTCAATTAATTTTGGGATAATTTCAAGATCAATAAATTTTATAGCAGGATAAAAGAATATTAAAGTTGATAAAAGGTAGACAAACTGATTACTAGTTTAAGGAATTAAATCAGAACCTAAGCTTTACTTCTCATTGATTGAAAGTGATTTAGAATAATACTTTAATTAAAAAAGATGAAAATAATAATTAAGATAGTTGCAATTACAATTTATAATAAAGCAAACAAGATTAAACAGCTTAACTGGAGCAATAAATAAGGCAAGAAATCTCTGTATAAAATACAGAAGTTCTTCATTCTTGTTTTAGAGCCTGTTACTTAGCTTCATCAAGCAAGAATAGCTCACTGATATTTAACAACATAAACAATTAAAATATAATATCAATAAAGTCAAAAGTCTTGGTAACAAATTACAGGTATCCAGTTAATTTCTAAATGTCAAGCTTGATGCCTCTTAAATTCCAATGACCAATTATTTGGTGTATAAAAACCTTGATGAAGTAGAAAATACAGATAGTCGATATTGCATATATATCCAATTAATGATTTTTGTCAAAATGCTTGTTAGGAGTAAAAATATTTATTACTTATAAAGTCCACAAAAATCTTAAAAAACATTATTTTAGAATAACTATTGTTTTTGTCTTTAAGATTTACTATTATTTTGCAACATAGTTTCTGGCTTACAAATATAAATAGAATAATAAAATCATTAAATATCTATGAAATTAGTGTTAGGAATGTGATAAATTAAACAACAATTGGTTGTTGATATTAAAAATGTGAATAACAGACTATTTGAGGGATGATTAGCTTCAAAATAGGACTAATTTTACGACTCCTTAAACAATTATTAATCTTAAATTATGGATAAAGTGGATTTAACTTGGCTTAATACAAGAATACATCAATACGATGTATCAAAGCCCATTTCTAGAAATGAAATTACTAATAAAATGTTAAGACAATGTTTATATTAACGTTCCACATTACCCCGGATTTAAAATTGAGATTTTTATACTAAACGAATTGAAGCCAGATGCTAATATCAAGTGACACTTAAATTTTTATGATTAAATCCATCTTCTTGAAAGATAATTTTTATAAAAAAATATTGTTAGGATTATTTCAACTGAATACCTTGTAGATTTAAGAAAATTACAAAATTCATAAAGGTATATACTAGAATCAAATGAAAATCAGCAACAGGTTATTGCTATTAGTTATTAACTTTATAATACATTTCGGACCCATTTTAATATTATATTTTGAAAATACTTAGTATATTTTTACAAAAACGGCAAAGGGATCTTACTCCCTACATTTTAGTCAAAATCATAAAAATAATCTATAAAAAAGAAAATTTTTTGGATCAAATAAATTTATAACAAATCATTTAATGATCACTATGCTGAGGATGAAATTAAAAACACTCGTGATGAAAAGTCCAAATTTAATATTTGAGTTAAATTAGCTTTATTTATTATTCCCTTAATCAATAAATTTTACTTCTGATACATTATATATAATATAGTCTTCTATTAAGTTATAATACCTATCTATCATTTTAAAATTAATGATTTTCCTATTTTTAAAAAACACTTCATTTTTATATCGAATGCTAAAAGTGGTAATTTTCAACATAACATAAATTATTATAATATATATATTTTAATTTGAGCAAATATTCCTTTAATTCGTAAAAAATTAGATGAATAAGGAACATTGAACAAAAATTATTAGATAAATTTATTTTTTTATATATTTATCTATGAGCATAAAGTTGTTCATAACTCCTCGTGAAGCTTTGTGATTGATCCTAAAGTAAAGCAATGAAATATATGTAATTATTCATAAAATGAGGGAAATAATATTTCTAACTAATTTATTTATTCTTCTGATTATTGTTTGCTTTTTTGATTTTTCAGGACAATGTTTAATGATTCATAACAACGATATTTTTTATTAATTTAAAATATTTTGTCAATTTATTTGTATAATGAATAAATTTTAGATTCAGATATACAATTAAAAGTATAATTATACAAGAAAATCATAAGTTTCAAGAGATTTGAAAAACATTAATTTACTTCTCTATTTTACAGATTTCTATTTTTTTTCTTTTCTACATTTATAAATTGAAAATCTCTGTCAAACTCATTATAAATAGTATTTATATTTATTATTTATTTTAAACTAACTTAATTACTTATTCATTATTGAAGGATTATTGTCTTAAATATATTATTAAAAAGTTTTAGTTTATTAAATTGAAATTTTAAGATTTTACTCCTTTTAAATGCAGTTATTGGCAAAAAATAGAGAAAACCCTTGTATATTTAAAATAATAAAATGTAAAGTCGTAAAATCCGTTTTAATAATTCATCAAAAGTCAAGTTATTTATCTATATTATTTTTCCCTATGTTTTTTACTTTTGTTAGTTTTACTTCTTTTTGATATGAGAAGATCAAGATTTCTAAAATCATGGAAGAGTTAATATCTAATGTTTATTTAATTTTATGAAAAATCAATTTTTATCAAAGAATTCAAAATTATTAACGAAATCACAACTATGAAGTTCGATTTTGTGTAATGATTGAATGTTACATATAAATTAATCCTAAAAACAGTTTTACAACATTTAAATACTAAAGGTTTATCACATAATTATCTTTAAAGTTTATAAATTTGAGATAGTCAAAATATATAATAATGTACATTAAGACATTTCCTAAAATTAATGCACTTTATTAATGTTGACCTCAAATATAATGATTCAATTGAGTAAAATATTTTGAAAAATCATGATTATTAATGCAAAACTTTTTCCAATTTAGTCAATATAAATAATAAGATTACTATGATGATGACTTTACTCAAGAAATCATATTCTCTAATGACAATATATAATCCAATTATTACACCCATAATCAAAACCCCAAAACCCTTTCAGTAGTTTGATTGAGTTTTTGATTGATAAAAGTAGACATTTAGTGCATACTTTATTAGGGTTTTAATAGGGTTTATGTAGGGGTTTAATGTTTAAATATTAGTTATTTAAGTGAGTATAACAAGCGAGTTTTTAAGTTATCTTACACAAACAAAAGCTTAGTGTCATGTGGCAGTTCTCTGAATTTTATCTTTCTTAGTTGATGTTTGATAGTTTCTTTAGTTTGTTAATTCTCTTAGCTTGGCTTTATAATAGTTGAGTATGCAAGTTCTCTGAGACCTCCATTTATTTTATTTTCATCGAGATATTGTTTGATTCTCTGCTTAGAATCTCTCTCACCCCTGCAGCTAAAGTAATTGTTTCTTGGCATGTCGCTCTCTATTATTATTACTGCTAGAGCCCAGGCATCCCATTAAGTGTCTCCATCTCTCCAATCCTCTCTCTCTGGGAAATATCCAGGAGTGCCGTAAACATTTCCTTTTGCAGAGGCTTGCACTCTTTGAGCTCTGTTGAAGTCAATAATATAAACTCTAAAAGGCTGAAAGTTTATCATGATGTTCTCTGGCTTTAAGTCTCTATGAACATAACCAAGCTTGTGAAGCTCTTCAATCCCCTCAACTATCTGCTATACTATCTAGCCAATTTATCTCTGACATCTATTGTCAGATAAGAATTCTCTGTAAGTCATTTCTAGTAAAGGAAGCCTGAAGGCTACATAATCTTTACCAAGTAAAATAGCATCAAGATAATGATATGCCTGCACTCATTTAACTTTGCCTTTTAAAGAGCATAATACTCATTAGCAAATTCAATTTGGAACTTGTCATCAGCGAGGAAGTAATTGAAAGGATATATCTTGTAAGCATATTAGTCGTCAGTAATGGCTCTCTTCTCTATTTTATCTTCAAGAGTGAGGTAGCTTTCTAGGCAAGAATCTAAGTCAATAATTTTTAATATAGGAATCTTCATTGCCTCTATTTTAACCATGATTTTATTGATCTCAGTGACTCGAAAGTTCTTGACTGCTTTCTTCATTTTAACTTACTTCTAGACTTCAACTCTAAGAGACTCCA
>ARYC01010638.1:0-11285 GCA_000711775.1 Oxytricha trifallax
TGCATGAAGTCTTATACTCACTCAGCTAAAGTAAAGAGACATATGCAAAAGCATCATCTAAGCGAATTTCTGATTAAAGATGAGGAAACTTAAAAGCTTGTACCTGCTAAAAGAAAAAAATAACTCTCTTGATTCACAAATAGAGCAGTAGGAGAGACTTAAGAGATAGAAGCGGTTTGAGTCAATGAACCAACCAGCAAATGGTATATATATTGCATGCTTATAAGAGAGAGCAATGTATATACCTGCATTAAATGCAGTCGACATAAGCAGCTGTATTGAAAACTACTTGAATATTGACGTACCTAACAAGGTAAAACTTATAGTTGTTGATGAATTCGCATACAAGGTATATCCATTCAAGTATCTCATTAAGAACGGCAATATTAAAATGAGTTTGCAAATGAATACATAGTACTGAGAGAGGCTTAGAAAAGATAATGCAAGAACTTAGCTAAGCTCGACGGAGTTATACCTGGTCAGCGTTTTATTGCTTTGAGACTAAAGAAGTTTGAAATACTCTAAGAGAGTATCTCTACCATAATAGATATCATGATGATTTGAATGAGATACTCACAGAAATGACTAAGAGTGTGAAAGAGCTCCATGATCTAGGGTATGTTCATAGAGATTTGAAGCCAGAAAATGTAATGCTAAATCTCTGCCCTTTAGAAGTAGTAGTCATAGATTTCAACAGAGCAATAAGACAAGAGATAGTGACTTTAGCTAAGGTTTTAGGCACTCCAGGATACTTCCCTATAAGAGAGAAATGGACAAATGGCTCTGTATAATGGGATGTTTGGGCGGTAGCTGCAATTATCTTAGAGTGCGATATGGAAAGTATGTCATACTTTGGAACAAAACATGAGAAATAATCAATAATTTTGGCTGCTAAACATATTAAGCAAAATGAAATATGCAATGAAATTAAGAAGATAGTTGAGATGGTCATTGTATAAGCTCCAGCATATCCACGATAATCATTGGATGATATACTAGAACAACTACAGACTGCTAAATTCAAGAGGTATCACAAAGATAAGCAGATAAAATTTGTTTGAATTAAGTACAGTAATACTCATTAAATATTCATTAAATTCATAAAAAACATGCGTTTTCTCTACTAACCCCAATAAGACCCCAACTATACCCTACAAATCAAAGCACTTATAAACCTCACTAAGGGGTTTTGGGGTTTTGAATAACATAAGTTTCTAAACCAGCATCCTCGCTAAAACCTCCTAGAATTGCCATTGTTTATACCTAGACTTTCTAGTCATATACTTCTATATTACTATGCCTCTTATACCAAGACTTTTAGATGAAAGTGTTGAGGTAAAAACAGCCTCGTCAGCATGAATAAACTTAATATTATTCTATTAGGCTCTCTGAATTTAATTATAAATATAATTTAAGTTGTTGTTGTAAAATGGCAGAGTGAAATCAATTACTCTCTTGATGTGATTTACACCTTTGTAAGAGATACCGTTTCGTTTATAAATGTTTGCAACAGATTATGCAGAGATCTTCAACTCAGGGAAATAGCGGTGAAACATTATAGCTTGTTAGTCGAGAGAGAAGTGAGCCCAATACTTCAAAGTTTTTTCATTAATAAGATAGTCAATATGCCTCTATAGAAATTTGACTTCCTCTTAGGCTAAGAATTCAGCTATTATTCCTTTAATTATACAGCTTTCAAGCAGTGACAGCGAACAGTTGATGGACTACGCTTTAAGAGCAGTGCAATAGACTTATAGTTCAGTACTGGTTTGACTTATTCACTATACATATCACATCCATAACGCAGTTTAAACACTAAATCTTTATACTCTTCATCATAAGTAAGCCCCAAAAGCTTGATATTTTTGTCTCGCATTTAATTAATAACCCCAACCCTTATCAAATTTCCTACAAATCAAAGCAATTATAAACCTCATTAAGGGGTTTTGGGGTTTTGAGTAGCAATAGCAATATCAAAATCAAGCTTAATTAGGAATAAAAGCCTAATTTTTTGTAAAATAAATTTTAAAGTATTAAGTAAAAGAAATTTTTGAAAAAATAAAATATTTATTATAATAAAAATAAAATAAAAAATTTATAATAGGTAATTTTTTTAAGTCGATTTAAAAAAGTTAATCAACTTATATACTATCTTTAAATTTATGATTTTTGTTAATCCTCAAAAATATCTATTTTAGGGATAAGAATGCAACAACAATAAATAAAGTTTCAAAATGAGAGTAATAGGTAAAGACCAAAGTTTAAACAAAGACCTATACAGAATTTAAAATTTAAAGAAACTATTGGATAAAAAAGTAAATTTTGATTCCTAATAACTATAATTTAATTGAATTAAAATCCAAAATTCCTTAACTATAATTTTAATGATTTAGTTTCTTATGTGTTCCATGCATTAATTTCATGAGGGGTGGGGATTGTATAATTTTAAAATAAAATATATAAATTGGAAATGTGTAAAATCAAAGATATTTCCTGTGGATCCGAAAATTAAAAATTTTTGAATAATAGTTTACATAGTTTTTTCTAGGTAAATTTATAACAATCCAATCTTGGGTGTAAAAAATACTTTTTTGAAAAAGCTTTCTAAATAAGTCATAATTAATAATAATAATTAAAAATACTGTTAAGATGTATGTATTTAAGAAATTGCATCACAAAAAACTATTATATGATATCTTTTTATTTTCTAAAACAAAAAATTGAAAATATGCATCAATAGCAAGAAAATTTAACAAATTTCCTATAAAAAATAAACTTATATTTCAATTGATATATATAAATATATTTATATATAAACATCACTTCAAATTTTGTGGCAAAAAAAAATTATCCTATTAATTAAATTGCAAATCATTTAATTAAGGTATTTTAGGGATTTAAATGCTATTGATTAGTAACTGGCAGGTGATAATTCCCGATTTGGAATCAATTAAAATGATTTCTAAAGAAATTCTCTGAGAAGCAGTGGTTTTTAGGTTCCAGTGTCAAATTAACATGCCTAACAGTTTAATTAACAGAACATAGTGTAAAGATAACATCAATCCTCAAGAAAGTAGTCCTACGATACTATGTCATAGTAGAACACCGAGAATTTACAATTAAATACGAAAGAAATAAAAAAATGCATATTAACTTGGGGGACAATACCTGGACCTATGATCTATTAAATAGTAAATTATTTATTAATATTTTTAATTTTATTTTTAGACAAAAATTATTCTTATAAAATTAATATTTAAGATAATTCTAAATTAAGTAAAATCCCTTTCAATTATAATTATATTAAATCATTAAATTTATTTAATGTATATATATAAATTATTAAAAAAGCATTTGAATTAATTTATAGTAATAAGGGCATTTATTTACTGTAGAATTGTCTTAAATATAAAATTATTAAATATATTTTTAAAAAAATAAAAATTTTATAAATTTAATGCAAAGTATAATGATCACTGCTATAATCATTCTATTTTTCGACATCAGTGAGTTGTAATATTTTATTTTTATTTAAAAATCATGCTTTTTGTCCCTTAAAAAAATGCATTTTAAGATTAAAAAGGGGATGTGATACTAATAAAACTTATCATAGGTTCAGATATTGACCCACCCTTTAAATTTCTAATGCTTATGATTTAAAATATTTATTTATTTGAATGCCATCGTAACTTCTTAAATCAGGAACAACAAGAATAGTAGAAAGCTATCTGATTAAACCAGCTCTCAATTGCAAAATTTGCAAGACTAACTTAATAATAACACAGGCTCCTAGACAGTAGATTAATTGAGCTAAGTTAGAAAGAGTAGCTCAGATCCTTTTCATGAAAATTAACACTGATACTTTGTTTAAATCAGTTTTTAATAAAATAATAATATTATAAGATTTCAAATCATTTCAATTTTATGCTTTAATATGGACATATATCTTTAAAATAATACTTATTAAAAATCAAAAAATATTTTGATTCCCTCATCATTATAAATTATTATTTTTATAAAATATTGAGAAATTTTATCTAAAATTTCTATGAAAAAGAAAAGAGTATTACTTATAATTATTTTGGGATTTTAAATCCTCTTAACTTCCAAGAATTTCATTAACTCGCATAGAATAAATAACCTTCTGCAAATATTAATTAGCCAGGAGAACTCTTAAACGCCCAGAAAAAAGTCATCGCTGGTTTGCAAGAACACAAAAACGATAGTAACTTGCAGCAATCAAAACCCCGAGCATAGAAATTTAATGTTTTAAGATGATTATATTTATAATTCCAATTTCAGAATTAGGCATTGAAATAATAATTCTTCGGTGAGGGGAGGGAAGTTTTTTTACCAAAAATTTTATATGAACCTAAAAAGGAAATTTCATACCCCATACATAAAAATATATAATATTTATAAATTTCTCAAAATCTTTTACACAAAAAATGATATAGTAATTTAAATCTAGCATCAATTTTAAATTTTAATGAATAGCACATTAATTATTTATAAAAACCAATATGTTTCGCACTGTATTTATTACAAAATAAGACAAAGAATAAATATAAAAATTGAAAATTAAATAATAGAAAATATTATTTAATAAATGTGAATGATAGTTAAACTTCAGATCTACATGATTCTAATGCTATTATTGACAAATAATAAAAATTTAATGTTTGGGTCAGCTAAACTTCAGTGGGGGGCGGGATCTGAATGAGGTCAGGAAACTTCCCTCAAAATTTCTAAAATTTACAACAATTACTGTTTGAACAATCAACAAAATATTAAGCTATCACCTTATTTATAATGTATTCATCTTATCTTGATCTGAATAATAAAATAATTTTAATAAAGCAAGCAACTATTTGCTACTGAAATTATACGATATTAATTCTTAAATTATAATCAAACACTTAACTAAGATTTAAAAATTTAAATAACAAATTTTATTTTTAAGCAACACTTTATCACATAACTTACTCTAATAAAATAATTTTATAATAAAAATTTCAAGTGATTAAATTTATATTATTTTTTTATGGAGATTATAATAACCTGGAGTTAAAACCTCAAACATTATTTTAGTATTTGATTGTGTTCTTATATTTACTAAAAGTTTGGTATACTTATTATGAATTTTCTATTAAAATTTAGGATTCAAATTACTATTCAGAAATAAATTTTGCAAATTAATTAAAATATTCAATAAAAGAGGCTTTTAAAGATGTTTAAATTTAAACAAAACTATTATTTTACATAAAATAATCATTCTTAAATGTATATTTTAATTTAATTGCTTGTAGTTTAGCACATGAACTGATTTAAAAGTATTTTACTTCCCTTATTTATTTATTAGTATTTGGCTTAATCTTATTTTAGTGTATATTAAGAACTTCGTTATATAGCTATTATATTGTTATTGAAGGAATAATTATTTATATTAAATATTTGAATTTATTTTAATTGTAGTTTACATATATCACAATTTATATTTTTTTCTATAATTTTAAGAATTTAACAAGAAAAAAATATACTTAAAAATTTTTTTTAAGTTTTTGAAATTAATTTTTATCGAATGAATTTATAGAGTAAAAATGGATGAAACTCAATTAAGTTCCATTTTTAATTTTATCTACATAGAATTAAAAGAAGATTTGAATCTCAAATTTTAAAGTTCACAACTTTTGTTTTCCTTTTTACTCATAAATAAAAAATGTTTAATTTATCGAATTAGTTTGATATCTTGCTATAAACCTCAATGAATTGATTAAAATATAGTCTAAAGTTTAATAAATGTATTTATCAAATGATCTTAACTCAAAAATCTTTTATTAGCATTACTTTTAATAATTTTATACTTTCTAATAAAGTATTTACTACAAATTATTAAAAGTTACTGTTATTTAAGATTCACATTGATATAACTAGGAGAGAGAATTTAGTATAAGTGATTATTTAGACATAATAATATGAAGCTAATTGAATAAAAAAAAATTACAAAATTATAAATTTTAGCTTAATCTCCCTAAATTAAAAATTTCAAAACATGTAAAAATATCAAAAAAGACTTGTTAAGTACATCTTTAATAAAAGCAAAAATTTAAATGTTTATTAATTCTATCAATTAATAAATCATAAAAGCCAACATAAGACAAATAATCATTAACATGGCTTTCTCAAAATAAATTCCATTAAAAAAAAGTAATTAATCTAAGGTTTTGAGTTGAAGACTTTAATATGATGCTCAATGTGCCGGTGTAGAATAGCTCTAATTTTCTACAATCTAGATAGCATTTTGATTAATCTTTACCTCATCACAATTAACTTTCCAATCTATCACATCCCTAAGGCTTGTAGACCTTTAATTCTGAGCACTAAGTCAATCCCTCATCTCAAGTTAAAACAAAGGTTCTCTTTGAAATTATTTTAATTTTATATATTCTTGGTATTACTTTCCTCTTTAAAATTTAATCATAATATTATAATATTAAATTGTAGCATAAAATGGGAAAAGTACTTATATAATTCCAACTTAGAATATTTAATTAATTATAACAGTTTTATCTTATAAAAAATAAATCACTCATAAAGAGAAGTACTTTAAATTTTTTCCAAATATTGTTTATATTATGTAAAAATATCAAAATTAGATATTTTATTATTATACAGCATATTTTCAGTACAGTATAACTTATTTTAATATGAAAATTAATGACTCTTTAATATTTAAAATATTAAACAAATGACCTTAAATAGATTAATTTAACTCTATTTTTAATTTATATATTTAATAAGACAATTATTTAAAAAAACAATTTTCCCATAATAAATAATAATCTAAAGTTTTTCTAGTTTAAGTCCCAGATATGATCATAAAAATTCCAGGCCATTTATTAGATAATAAGATTATATCTGTTACATCCCAAGATTCAAATGCAATGGGGCTCTTCATCAATTTCAGTCAGTTCACAAAAGAAGAGATTTAGAGATTCATAGAGATCATCGTGACAAATTTCAAATTGACCATGAGAGAAACAAATTAGAGAAAATGATTGCTGTTGAGAAAGAACTTTATTAGGTATTTCTTAAATTATATAAAATAACTAATTTAATTTAATAAATGTTAACTGAAATACTCAAGAAAAAAATTAAAATATTTAATATTTTGAGAAAAAAATGTTAATATTTATGCTAAGTCTTTTCAAAATAGAAATTAAAGTATTAAATATAATTTAATTCCTGCAAAAAATATTAGATAAGATTCAACTTGACCTATTGAATTAAAAGAAATATATAAATATTAATTAGTTTTAATCGATGACCCTAACTTTTAGTATAGCAGATGCATGTCCCTTGATATTCAAAACCCCAAAACCCCTTAATGAGGTTTATAAGTGCTTTGATTTGTAGGGAATTTGTTAGGGGTTGGGGTTATTAATAGGTTTTTATGTGAAATTTATAGTAAATGTATTTAATTTAATCACTCATAATGCACTTTTGGATCATGTGGGAGTGGTCTGAAGTTTATTTTACTTAACCACAACTCTATCTACTATATTGATATGTCTGATCTTGAGTTTCGTTTTATTATTATTGACTCTGCCATTTGCTTCATTGATTGAGACACTCTTGTTTTTTCAATAAATTGCTTTATTCTTTGCCTTGCATCCTTCTCGCACCTTGTAGAGTAGTAATCGTTGCGAGGCATATCGCACTCTATTATTATTGCTGCTAAAGCCCACACATCCCACTGTAAGTCTCCATCTCTCCAGTCTTCTCTTTCTGGATAATAACCTGGAGTTCCCATTACACTTCCAAGCCTTGATACTTCCACTCTTAAGGCTCTGTTGAAATCAATAATTGTTACTGTTACTGGTGAAAAGTTCAACATTATATTCTCAGGCTTGAGATCTCTGTGAACAAAGCCTAACTTATGAAGCTCTTTGATACCTTGTATAGCTTAGGTTGATATTAATGCAAGCTATCTATGATTTCTTTGATCAGTTATGAAATCTCTGAGTGTCATCTCAAAGAGTGGTAGTCTGAAAGCTACATGATCTTTGGCTAGGAGAACAGCATCTAGCTTTATTAAGTATTTGCATTCTTTAAACTTGGCCTGAGTGAGTACTTAATACTCATTAGTAAACTCCATTTAATATTTATCATCACTAAGGAGATAGTTGAAAGGATATACCTTGTAAGCATACTGATGATCCTTAATAACTTTCTTGTCATAGGAGTCCTCCAGAATTAGGTAGCTTTAGAGAGAAGTATCTAAATCAATCTATGCTAGTACTGGAATTTTCTTGTATTATATTTAAATCATGATTTTAGTGACCTCTGATGCTAAGAGGTTGCGTGCAATCCTCACATACTCTGATTCGCTTGCTTGTTAAAGCTCAGCAGCTTAAAGAGGTTCCCTTGCTTTTCTTTTGTTGAGCAACTTCAGTTGAGTGTCTTAATCTTCAACTTCTATCTCTTTCTTGTGGGCTTTTAAAAGATGCTTCTTTAAATCTCTTGTATGAGAGTACTGCTTATGGCACTCAAAGCAATCATACTTTCCATCAACTTTGTCATGCTTTAAGTATACAGTAGGCTTAGCTTCCTTATGGACCTTCATATGTCTGTACCAGCTTGATTTATGAGCAAAATCTCTCTCACATAGCTCACAAAAATAGACTTCAGCTTCTTCAGTTTGTATAGGAATTTCATTAATACCTTTCTCCTCCTCTCTGTCTCCCACACACTTGTTTGCCATTTATTTTCTATTATTAATATCTATTTTAATAACAGAGACCTCAAGTGATAGCTCTGGTAGTTCCTTATGAGAGTTCATCTCACAGCTATCACACTTTTTATTGCTGCCAAAGGTAAGTCTCATTTAGTTTAATGGAAGTGATGTTGTTTTTCTCAAAATGTTAGCGCTCATATTTAAATTTTAATTTAAAATTATAAAACTGCCTCTATAACTCAGAGGTCATATGAGAGCTTTGCAAGCCTACAAGTTTCAAGGGAAGTTTTTAGAGTATTAAAAAAGATATATGATTGCTTAGAGACGATCCATCTCTAAATCTGGGTGATAAAGAAACCATTTTTACTTTTAATAATAAGTTGATTATAGCACGTACCGATTTAGGAGGTGCACCTAATTAAGTACGTACTGCTTTAGGAGGTATTTTGTGATTTTATGATAAAATTAGGGTGCTCCTAATTAAGTACTAGCTTTAATTAATGCTCCTAATTACGTACTAGCATTTTAGGAGCTGCTCCTAATTAAGTACGTACCAATTTAAATTAAAAAATATGGAACTATAACAGTAGAAATTGATATCAATCTCTCAAGTTTGAAACAAGCTATCAAAACCTTCTCCATATCCTGCTAAGAGGTTGACCTCCTATAGGATGCCCATATTTAAAAGTAAGTCTTGCAGAAGTATATAATTGAAATCAATAAACTTAAATTTGATTATCATTTCTTAGATCTATAAGCAAGATGGAGTCAATGAATGATGCAATGAAAAGAGTGCAAGCACAAGAATTGATTCAAAGATTTAGAAGCAAGGACATTTTGCATCGCTATTTGGTGCAGCAAGGTAATGAACTCATAGTAACTTATTTAGATTATGTAGCTGGTTTGTTAATGCCAACGATGGAAGGTACTACAATTTCATTTCTTAGAGCAATACTCTGCTAAGAGAAGAAAGCTTTGAAAACTTAAGATGTGAAGTTTGCAGAGATTCCAAACTATCTAGAAATCTCAGTGACTAACTTATATGATGATGCTATGAATGACCCAGAGGTTTCATTGTACATGCCTACTAAGAAGCAGTTGTTAAATAAACTATCTGAAAGAAACTATTTCTTTGGCATACTTGCAACAATAAAAGGTGATTACTTGAAAGAAATTATTCAAGAATCTCATAAGAAAAGGTACAGCATCTCTTCAGAAGATAAGGAAAAACAAGGGATCAAGATAAGTGAGAGCTGGCAATCAGAGCTGCAGAAGCACCCTTATATTTCAAGTAAGATTTCAAGCTTAACTCTTTAGAAAAATCTGGTACTGCCATCTTCTTGATGAAGGAATAGAGCAAGCTTCATAGAGAGCGAAAGTCGCAGACAAAGTATGAAGTTAGCAACAGACTTTACTCAAATATTTAGCCTCCAGAGTAAATGAATATAGATGCTGGAGCTGGCAGCAAGAGAAGAAACTTAGGAGGAGAGAAGCAAGAAGAAGAAGAAAAGAAAGAGAAGCCAGCTCCCTCTAAAGAATTCTAAATGTGACTTATATATTCATTAACTTAACTACAAAACTTATTTATTTACATTCCCTCTCCCTTCTTTAGCACACTTTTATGCCAACTAATTATCAACTCTCTTAGCTGAACTTTTTATAAAATCGACTGTATCAATAGGTAGGTCATGCATCAGGTGGTATAGCAGCAGTTTCTTATAATGACCTTTTAGTATACCCCAGTAGAATCCAATTCCATTAAACTATGGACTGTAAGGTACATTGAACACTGGCGTTATTCTAAGTTGTTCATAACTCTTCCTTGTATCTTTTGTCTTATGAACTGATAGATTATCAACAAACAGTATAATCTCTTATTCAGGGTACTTCTCTCTCAGCTGCTCTAAGAACTTAATATACTGCTCTGTCTTAATAGAGCGAGGATGAATCACATAAGTTTCTAAACCAGCATCCTCGCTAATACCTCCAAGAATTGCCATTGTTTATACCTTGACTTCCCAGTCATATACTTCTATATTACTATGCCTCTTATACCAAGACTTCTAGATGAAAGTGTTGAATGTAAACACAGCCTCGTCAGCATGAATAAACTTAATATTATTCTATTTGGCTCTCTGCATTTAATTATAAATATAATTAAGGTTATTGTTGTAAAATGGTAGAGTGAAATCAATCACTCTCTTGATACGATTAACACCTTTGTAAGTGATACCATTTCGTATATAAATGCTTGCTATAGACTAAGCTGAGATCTTCAACTCAGGGAACTGGCGGTGAAACATGATAGCTCGTTGGTCGAGAGAGAAGTGAGCCCAATACTTCAAAGTTTTTTCATTAATAAGATAGTCAATATGCTTCTATAGAATTTTGACTTCCTCTTAGGCTAAGAATTCAGCTATTATTGCTTTAATTACACAGCTTTCAAGCAGAGAGAGCGAACAGTTGATTGACTACGCTTTAAGAGCAGTGCAATAGACTTATAGTTCAGTACTGGTTTGATTTATTCACTATAAATATCACATCCATA
>ARYC01010639.1:0-12311 GCA_000711775.1 Oxytricha trifallax
TAGAGCAGCAATTTCTTATAATGACCTTTCAATAACCCCAATATAATTCATTTCCATTGAACTGAGGACTGTATGGAACATTAAATACAGGTGTTATGTTTAGCCTTTCATATTCCTTCCTTGTGTCTTTAGTTTTATGGACAGATAAGTTATCTACAAACAGAATAATCTCTTAGTCGGCGTACTTATCTCTGAGTTATTATAAGAACTTAATGTATAATTCGGTCTTTATTGAGCGAGGGTGGATAACATAAGTCTCGAGGCCGTTATATTCGGTTATTCCACCAAGAATTGCATGAGTTTAAACCTTAACCTTTTAATCATATACTTCAATGTTGCTATATCTTTTATACCAAGACCTTGATATGAAGGTATTAAACGTGAATACTGCCTCATCAGCGTGTATGAACTTAATATTATTAGTAAAAGCCCTCTGCATTTAATCGAATATATAATTTAAATTATCCTTATAAAATGGAACATTAAAGTCAATCACTCTCTAAATGCGATTGACTGTCTTGTAAGATATTCCATTATTTTTATATATGTTAGCTATCGATTATGCGGATATGTGAAGCTCAGGAAATTGGCGATGAAACATCACAGCCCTCTAGGCTAGAGAGAAATGAGCCCAGTATTTAAGAGTCTTATCATTAATAAGATAGTCAATATGATGCTGCTAAAATTTACGAGGTCTTTTAGGCTTAGAATTAAGCTGCTATCTCTATAAATTCAATGCTAATAGACAGTGAACCTCACAGTTGCAGGAGATTTATGAAGTAGCCTTGCTATTGATGTATAACTAAGAATAAGCCTGAGTTGATCACCATATTAATCACATCCATAACGCAACTTAAACAATAAATCTATATACTCACTGTCATAAACTGACCCAAAACCTCGCATATACTCACTTAAAATACTAATATTCAAACATTAAACCCCTACATAAACCCTATTAAAACCCTAATAAAGTATGCACTAATAGTCTACTTTTATCATTCAAAAACTCAATCAAACTACTGAAAGGGTTTTGGGGTTTTGAATGTTACTAATGACCACCAAATGTAATTATTGAGTAAACCATAACAAGTTTCCATTATAATTGGAACGATGAAGATAGCTTCTACCCTTTCTTCTAGTGACTAATTCTATTTCCCCATATATGCTAAGGGAGGCCATTGATGAATTCCTTTTATGTCTAGAAAAATTCAATAGCTTGTCCAATGGATGCCTGCAGTCTGCAAGGAATTCTTTATTCAGCCAGCACCTTACTCTAAGATTTTCAAATCCTTCCTTCGCCAGTCTCTACTGAGAATACTGTTTCCTTCTGATCCTTAGCTTATAGTATAGTTTAAACTTAAACTTTAATAAAACTTACTCCACAAATTCCCATCTAATTATTAAACTGCCTCCTTTCTATGAGGTTTATTACTTTCTTATATTATTTTATAATATTAGTTTGAAAAGATTTGCTTCCCTATTGAGAATGTGCGTTAAATAACGTTGCATGATGGTAATGACGAATATAGAATGTTTATTGTAACTTAATTTAATTTGACAATATGCTAAATTATTTTTCGCTTTCGTTAATTTTGACAGCTGGTCTTGAAATAATTTTGCTCTGATAAATTTTGCTTTTAGCAAACACCTCAGTATTTCTCCTAGATGGTTCAATAAATTTATATGATTGCAATCAGCCTTAATAATTGTGCATGATAATTGTATGACGTGGTTTACTTCTGCACTCTTGTGATTTTAATATTCTATTTATAATTCAGCTTCTCCTCATAGTTTTCTTATAAATAAAATATTATTCAGACCCGCAATATTTCCTAAAATGAGACTTCCTCTTCAAATATAGGTGCTATTCTTAACTTAAAATTAAATATAATTTATATATAAAAAAGGAAATTATTTGCTGTAAGCATGATCTATTTCATAAGTTTATTGTTTATATTTGGAGGAGTTATTAACTATCGTAGAGAGCACAATAATTCTTTATTTAACCAAATCATTTTTTATTGAATTTATGTCAACACAATATTCACAAATCCATTTACATATAAATCATTTAATCCACTAAATTTTTCTTAAATTCAATATATTGTTTAATATCTTCTTGTATTTATGACTTAAAATATATTAAAAGATAAAATAAACTGAATACACATTAAAATTATCTAATTAAAAAATAGGACAAGAGAGGTGTAAAAATATACTATCTTTTAATAAACTTGAGAATTTTCTTAACTGACTATTGTGTTTTTAAATCTCACTCATTAATAAAAAACATAAAATTTCTAACTTAAAGCCATCTCAAAAAATATATTCAAATTACAATCTATTTGGAAATTAACAAAGACAGCAGAATTATTAGCTTTAAAGTGCTAAAATAATTTAGAAAATCCGGCGAATTTTGCATCAAACTAAAAGGGATTAAATTGATTTAATTGTAGTTATAAATTAAATAAACTAGATCGAAAGAATAGTATCAATTGTGAGTTCCTAAAAGATTATGAGTCAAATTTTTATATAATTGAGAGGAGCTGTTATTGATTTGCTAAGTAAAGAGCTGCAATAATGCCTTACATTTATAATATTATTAGTCAATAACTTGGAAAATCAATTTATTGCAATTAAAATTTTATCTGCTTTTTATTTGTACATTTTTTCTATCATTTTTTGTTTAAATAATAATATTGCAGAAATACATTTGAATTTGGGAAATTAATTATAATTATATTTAAAATATATAAAATTTGTGGCAGTTAAAGTTGGCCAATTTAAACGATCTAAGGCTCATACGATAGGGAATTCAAAATTAACTGGACTTTACTATTGGCAGTACTATTTTATCGCATCCCTGGGGCGAGATAACTTCACTTTAATTAAACTTATTTAAATTAATTAAATTATGCCCTCACCTTAAAGTGAAGTTATCTCGCTCCAAGGATGCTATAAAATAGTACTGCCAATAGTAAAGTCCAGCTAATTTTGAATTCTCTATAGTATGAGCCTTAGATCGTTTAAATTGACCAACTTTAACTGCCACAAATTTAATATATTTTAATTATAATTATAATTATTTTCCCAAATTCAAATGTATTTCTACAATATTTATATTTGATAACTCACATATATAGACGGAAAATTATTAAGTTAAAAAATAAATTATTTCGATTATTAATATTAAAATGCTTATTTAAATTATTTGCAGTTAAATAATATTTAAAATGCTGATTTTTTTTAATGATTTGAATGTTTTTCTTGATTTACCTTATTTTATGGTTCTTATTAAAATCAATTAAGCATTCCTTTGAATCTTTATCTATTCAAAATCTCGGGGGGGGGGAAAGTTTCCTGCACTCGAGGAAGTTTCCTGCACTGTTTTTTTATTTATGTTAAATTTAATAAATTTTACATAAATAAACTAATTTAATATTTTTATGACTCATTTAATATTAAGAGCACATTGTTCAGCATTGAAGTAGCTCAAGAAAATAAAGTCTAAGATTATATTTGCATGGTAAGAACAAGTTAAATTGAATCAGAATTTCACTAACAAATGGATACAATATTTGGATTATTATAGTAAAGAAAGGATACAGAACCTTCAAATATCAGTTGAAAAATGTGATAGTTTTTGGAATCTGATGATAGATATTGACTATTGATTAATAAATTAAAGTACAATTATAACAATTAAATTTGTCTTGAAGTTTGTTGATAGTTATTATAAAGATTAATTTAAATACAAAAATTAAAAATTAAAAAAATTAAAAAATTTCAAAAAAATGCAGGAAACTTTCCTAAAATTTTTTTTTTATCATAAACCAATGCAGGAAACTTTCCCCCCCCAAAATCTCTTAATAATCTTTTATTTTTTAAATTATTTAATACTATTTATTTTTGTACATTAAAATTTTTGAATTTTAACACTTTTTTATTAGTGTTAAAATAGAACAATATGATATGCTCTTAATTGCAATGACTTGAGGACTTTTGAAAATTTAGTTAGCTAAAGCAAGACTTGAAGGAGCTCGAGAGTTCCTATCCCACGATTACTCGAAACTATAATCGAACAGAATTAGTAAGAAAACGAATTAACAAACACAGTTAACAACCAAGAGTAATAGAAATAGGTAAAAGATAAACATAATATAAGAGATTGGGCTTAAATAATGCCAAAGATTAATGGGGGGGTCTCTAATAAGGAAATAATCTGAGTTAAAATTAACTTCGCTATATATCTTATGAATGATATTAAATTGATAAGTAAATAACTTTAAATAATTTCATTGCGTTTGATAGAAAAATAGTTGTTTTCAATAAATTTACTAAATAATACAACCTAGTTCAACTTGCAAAAATAAAATATTTGACTTTACCACAAGTGGTCATGGATTATTAACATTAAGTAAAATTAGTGAATTGTAGAAATAAAATTATCAAGACACTCATATTATAATAAGTGTTCTTATAATTACTAAATTTAATAACTAATATAAAGAAAACCAATAAATTTATATAGTTTATTTAAATATAATAAGATATTTTAATGTTTATACACATTGATACTATTTTTATATATATAATGTACAGTAATTCATATATATATATATCTAGATGATTAATATATATTAACTTGTTAATGATAAAATGAATAATTATGAGTGAAGTAATATTTATTTAAAATGAAAGTTAATTTTAAATAATTTTTATTCTGCAATTGTTACTGATGTGGAATCCTTAATTATTGAAAGGTTATAAAGTTAAGCTATTTGAAATTTTTGATTTAATATAAATATAATGCTGATCAGAAAAACTGTAAACTAAATTTAATTTACAATTATCTAAGTATCAAAAATAATAAATTTAAATTGTTAAAGATGCAAATATAATAGTGAATAAAAAATGTAAAAATAATGATAATAACTGATAAAATTTTGGATACTGAAAATGGGGCAAAAGTATAAAAAATCTGCTACTTTTGGCCCACTTTTTTGACACCACAATTTTGATGCATATTAGTATTAAATTATTATAAACAATTAAAACCCCAAAACTCTTTCAGTAGTTTGCTAGAATTTTTGATTGATAAAAATAGACTATTAGTGCATTCTTTATTAGGGTTTTAATAGGGTTTATGTAGGGGTTTAATAATTTAAATATAAGTATTTTAAGTGAGTATGATAAGCGAGTTTTTTAAAAATATTTCACACAAACACAAGCTTAGAATCATTTGGCAGTACTCTGAATTTTATCTTTCAAAGTTGCTGTTTGATAGTTGATATTATTGCTTGGTTTTATGATAGATTAATTAGAAAGCTCTCTTAGACCTCCATTTTTTTTTATTCTTTTCAAATTGTTGCTTGATTATTTGTTCAGAATCTCTCTCACTCCTGCAGGTAAAGTATTCGTTTCTTGGCATATCACTCTCTAGTTGTTATTTCTGCTAGAGCCCAAAAATCTCATGCTGAGTCTCCATCTCTCCAATCTTCTCACTCTGGGAAATACCAGGAGTTCCTAGTACATTTCCTAATGCTGAGGTTTCCACTCTTTGAGCTCTGTTGAAGTCAACAATATAAACTCTAAGAGGATGAAAGTTCATCATGATGTTTTCTGGCTTCAAATCTCTATGTAAATAGCCAAGCTTGTGGAGCTCTTCGATTTATGATTAATAAAATGAAAAATAGATGATTATAAGAGTACTAATAACGATTATATCAAAACTTATTACAAAAAACAAAAATGAAAATCTAAAAACAGTTTCATTGTCTCACCATTCTCCTTCATATTTATCTCCACTTTTCCATATTTAAGTTCCTTGACCAGTTCTCTCTTTTACTTTGTGAATTGTGTGTCTTGTCCCTTCACCGCTCGTACTAGGTTGGACATCTGTAAAAATAAAATTTTAGATATCTTTTTTGTAACTTACATTTTTTTGGAATAAACAGGCCCTTTCTGCGTCAACATCTATAGCTTTCCATTTTTTCATATTAATTTAATTTTAATTTATCGATTTCTTATTATAAATTGTAATTCCTTCAACTACCTGTTGTACTATCTAACCAACTTATCTTTAACATCTATTGCCAGATAAGAATTCTCTGTAAGTCATTTCTAGTATGGCAAGCCTAAAGGCAAAATGATCTTTCCCAAGTAGAATAGCATCAAGCTAAATAATATGCTAACACTCTTTAACTTTGCCTTTTAAAGAGTATAAAACTCATTTGCAAATTCCATTTGGAACTTGGCATCAGCAAGGAAGTAATTGAAAGGATAAATCTTGTAGGCATATTAGTCATCTGTAATGACTCTATTATTTTTAAGAGTGAGGTAGCTTTCAATTCAATAATCTAGGTCAATTATTTTCATGATAGGTATTTTCATGGCCTCTATTTTGACCATAATTTTATTGATCTATGAGACAGGAAAGTTCTTGACTGCTTTCTTCATTTTGACTTACTTCTGTACTTTAACTCTAAGAGACTCGGCTGGATTTCTTGATCTCTTCTTTTAGATGAATCTATTCCCTGTAGGTTCATGAATAAAGACAAAACTTTAATTGTGCTTTTTCTTTAACTGTACTTTGAGGTCTCTTGTATGAGAATATGGCTTCTCACAGATAAATTGAATAAGTTGAAATAAGAATGATCATAATTTAGAAATACAAATATTAAAAGAAAATGTCAGTAGCATTAGTACGTTTATTGTCTTAATTCACTGATCTTCTTCCTCATCTTCATCAGCATCATCTTTTCTTACTGTAGTTCAAATCTTGAAAAATATTCACATTCAACACTTGAGCTTCCCGACGTCAAAAATATCAGAGTTAGAGATGCTATTGCTGGAAGCTCCACCACTTCTCTCCTCAACACTGTCTTGCTGAAAATGCTGTTAGCCTTAGAGAGTCCACCATGTTTAGCCAAAATTTGAGAAATTAGAGATGTTTTATAAATTAAAATTAACAAGGTCTTAATTAATACATTTCTGATTAAAATTAATTAAGACAAGCCTATTTAAATTCTCTTATAAATTTAATCTATTATTAACAAAATTATTCTTTGATTATTAAAACTAAAAAAAATTTAAAATTTTAATTTTAATTTATAAAACATCTCTAATTTCTCAAATTTTGGCTAAACATGGTGGACTCTCTAAGGCTAACAGCATTTTCAGCAAGACAGTGTTGAGGAGAGAAGTGGTGGAGCTTCCAGCAATAGCATCTCTAACTCTGATATTTTTGACGTCGGGAAGCTCAAGTGTTGAATGTGAATATTTTTCAAGATTTGAACTACAGTAAGAAAAGATGATGCTGATGAAGATGAGGAAGAAGATCAGTGAATTAAGACAATAAACGTACTAATGCTACTGACATTTTCTTTTAATATTTGTATTTCTAAATTATGATCATTCTTATTTCAACTTATTCACTTTATACTTCCCATCCTTCTTTTGATGCTTGAGATATAGCCTTGGCATATCATTATGTATATCTTTCATATGTCTTTTGTATGTTGACTTGTAGGGAAAAACTTTATTGCAGTCTTTGCATTAATAATCAACTTTGATAGGTAAACTTTAATGTTCAATGGCGAGTTGTCTAACCTCCTCCTCAATTTTTACAGCCTCTATAATGACTTCCTTATTAATTTATATTACAATCTCAAAGGTTGACTCGTCAAAAGTAGGTTCTCATTAAGTGCAAGCGTCTCTGGTCTCTACTTTTCTTGGTTGGAGGAATGATAATTTTTATTGACTTTAACCAAGTAATGCCGCTCTTCTCAAAAGGTTGGCGCTCATTTTAGTTTACTGATATATTTATAATTATCGATGTCAAACACACTTTTGATAGCATGATTTACTTATATTTAAAACAGTACTTAGAGTTGATGTGAAATAAAAATTATTCATACATTTGCTCAAGCTTCAACCTTTTAAATCGTTGAAGCTCGATTCAACCTTTTAAAAGGTTGAAGCTTGAACATTAATTAAGTTTTATATTAATATAGATGAAAGGACATTAATAACTTTTATATTAAGTTTAAAGTATATTAATATTATTTCCTTATATAGTTTATATGTTCCATATGGAACTATATATAAATCCAAATGAATTGTTAGGGTGCATTTTAATGAATATTTAATCAAAATTAATTGACATAAAGTAGTTTAACTGTCTTAATAGAACATTATTCCAAATCAATTTTGATATATTAAAATTCCATTTGGAATTAAAGATTATACATAAATATCAATTCATCATTTTAAAATTATTGTCAAGCTTCAACCTTTTTAAACGTTGAAGCGAGATGATAAGTACCTTGATCATTATTGATCTTGAAATAAAAATTTAATATTTATTTATTAATATTTAAATATATTTAAAAAATGAAAAGTAAAAGATTTTTTTTCCTTTCTTCTCCTTCCCCTGCAACTAGAATTGCATTTAGCATGGCTTTTTATAATTTTATTATAATAATGATTAAATCTACCTAGATATACTATAATAGTAGAGTATAAGACACTCTGGAAAATTCTTTGCTGAGAGGTAAGTAAATTAAATAACCCTAAAAGACTGTAAGTTGACATATTTTATGAGTATATTTTACATTTTAATAAATTAAAAAGCTTCTAAGGAAGATTTGTTTCTGTAGTAATTCCTCCAAATCAAGTTTGAAAATAATTTGGAGGACCTCCTAAAATAATTAAACATTATTAGGAGCAATTTAATGGAGATAGATTGATAAAAATGGAAATCAATCTGTGAAACTTAGAGCAAGTTTTTCAATGCTTCTCCGCATATCTTTTCAAGGTTGACCTCCAGTAGGTCCTCCCTATTTAGTAGTAAGATTTTAATAAACTTAGAATGGATATCCATAATTTTAAATTTCATTAACATTTCTAGAAAGAGGAAGCAAGATGGAGTCTATGAATGATGCAATGAAGAGAATTTAATCTCAAGATTTGATAGGAAAATTTCGAAGTAAAGAGGACCTTTATAGATATTTGGTATAGCAAGGTAAGTTTTTACTTATAACTAACTTATTAACCATAGTTGGATTGTTCTTGCCAACTTAGGAGGGAACTAAAATCTCATTCTTAAAAGCCTTACTGAGTGAAGAGAAAAAAGCTTTTAAGTCTAATGAAATTAGGATGATTGAAATTCCTAACTACCCTAAAATATCAGTAACAAACCTATATGATGATGCTATGAGTGATCCTGATGTTACTCTTTAACTACCATCAAAGCTACAGGTCTCTAATAAGTTGCCAGAGAGAAACTTCTTCTTTGGTGTTCTTGCAACTCTGAAACCTGAGTGCTTAAATGAAGTTGTTCAGGAAGCTTACAAGAAACGATACAGCATCTCTGCTGAAGAAAAAGAGAAGCAATGTATTAAAATAAGTGACACCTGGCTGTAGGAGCATCCTTTCATCTCAAGTAATATTAGCTTATAACTTTATATAAAAACCTGGCACTGCTATATATTTGATGAAAGAGCGCAGCAAATTAATTAGAGAGAGAAAGTCTCAAGTAAAGCATGAACTTAGCAAAAGACTCTACAAGTATTTATAAAAGCCAGACGAGATCAACATAGATGCAGGAGATGGCACTAAGAGAAGAAACATAGACCCAAGCAAGCCTTAAGAGGAAGAAAAGAAAGAGAAGTCAAATACATTTATGGGTTAATTTAATATGTGAACTTATTCATTCGTTTAAATCTAATATTTATTTATAAACACAAAATCTCCCTTCTCTTGCGCACACTTTGACTTTATCATCGCTGAATCTTTTAGCAGCACTCTGAAAAAAATCTACTGTATCTATCTTCAAGTCGTGCATTAAGTGATAGAGTAAAAGTTTCTTGTAGAGGCCTTTCAATAATCCCCAATATAATTCAATTCCATTGAACTAAGGGGTGTAAGGAACATTAAATACAGGTGTTTTGTTTAATCTTTCATATTCCTTTCTTGAGTCTTTAGTTTTATGAACCGACAAGTTATCAACGAACAGAATAATTTCTTAGTCAGCGTACTTGTCTTTGAGTTATTGCAAGAATTTAATATATTATTCAGTCTTTATAGAACGAGGGTGAATAACATAATTCTCGAGGCCACTATCTTCACTTATTCCACCAAGAATAGCATGAGTTTACACCTTAAAATTTTAGTCATAAACTTCTATATTACTATACCTCTTGTACCAAGACCTTGATATAAAGGTAAGCAATGTAAATACAGCTTCATCAGCGTGTATAAACTTTATATTAGGCTATTAAGACCTCTGCATTTAATCGAATATATAATTTAAATTATACTTATAAAATGGAACATTAAAGTCAATCACTCTCTTAATGCGATTGACTGTCTTGTAAGATATTCCATTCTTTTATATATGTTCGCTATAGATTAAGCAAAGATGTGAAGCTCAGGAAATTGGCGATGAAACATCACAGCCCTCTAGGCTAGAGAGAAATGAGCCCAGTATTTAAGAGTCTTATCATTAATAAGATATTCAATATGATGCTGCTAAAATTTTAAAAGTCTCTTAGGCTTAGAATTAAGATGCTATCTCTTTAAATTCAATGCTAATAGAAAGTGAGACCTCACAGTTGCTGGAGATTTATGGAGTAGCCTTGATATAGACGTATAATTCAGAACAGGCTTGAGTAATTCACTATATTAATCACATCCATATCGCAACTTAAACAATAAATCTATATACTCACTGTCATAAACTGACCCAAAACCTCGCATATACTCACTTAAAATACTAATATTTAAACATTAAACCCCTACATAAACCCTAATAAAACCCTAATAAAGTATGCGAAAATAGTCTACTTTTAACAATCAAAAACTCAATAAAACTACTGAAAGGGTTTTGGGGTTTTGAGTCATGTTGCAGTACTCTGAATTTTATCTTTCAAAGTCGCTGTTTGATAGTTGATATTATTGTATGGTTTTATGATAGATTAATATGAAAGCTCTCTTAGACCTCATTTTTTTTATTTTTATTGAAACATTGTTTGATTCTCTGTTAGAATCTCTCTCACCCCTGCAGCTAAAGTAATCGTTTCTTGGCATGTCGCTCTCTACTATTATTACTGCTAGAGCCCAGATATCCCATTAATGTCTCCATCTCTCCAATCCTCTCTCTCTGGGAAATACCAGGAGTGCCGTATACATTTCCTTATGCAGAGGCTTGCACTCTTTGAGCTCTGTTGAAGTCAACAATATAAACTCTAAGAGGATGAAAGTTCATCATGATGTTCTCTGGCTATAAGTCTCTATGAACATAACCTTGCTTGTGAAGCTCTTCAATCCCTTCAACTATCTGCTATACTATCAAGCTAATTTATCTCTGATATCTATTGTCAGAAAAGAATTCTCTGTAAGTCATTTCAAGTAATGGAAGCCTGAAGGCTACATGATCTTTACCAAGTAGAATAGCATCAAGCTAAATGATATGCTAACACTCTTTAAACTTTGCCTTTTAAAGAGCATAAAACTCATTTGCAAATTCCATTTGGAACTTGTCATCAGCAAGGAAGTAATTGAATGGATATATCTTGTAAGCATATTAGTCATCAGTAATGACTCTCTTCTCTATTTTATCTTCAAGAGTAAGGTAGTTTCTAGGCAAGAATCTAAGTCAATAATTTTGAATATAGGAATCTTCATGCCTCTATTTTAACCATGATTTTATTGATCTCAGAGACTGGAAAGTTCTTGACTGCTTTCATCATTTTAACTTACTTCTACACTTCAACTCTAAGAGACTCCACTGGGTTTCTTGATCTTCTCTTTTAGAGGAATCTATTCCCTGTAGGTTCATGAATAAAGACAAAACTTTAATTGTGCTTTTTCTTTAAGAGCACTTTAAGGTCTCTAGTATGAGAATATGGCTTCTCACAGAACTCACAGACATACTTTCCATCTTTCTTTTAATGCTTAAGATATAACCTTGGCATATCGTTGTGTATATCTCTCAAGTGTCTCTTATAAGTTGACTTGTAAGGGAACTTTATTGCATTCTTTGCATTAATAGTCAACTTTGGCTGGGATTTGTTAATGCTCTATGGCGGGTTGTTTAAACCTCCTCCTAAATTTGCAAAGCTTCTTTGATAACCTCCTACTTAACTTATATTTAAATCTCAAAGCTAGACTGGTCAAAGTTGTCATTAGTAGACTCCCACTGAGTACAAGCGTCTCTGGTCTCTACTTTTCTTGGTTGCTGGAATGATAACTTTTATTGACATGAATCAAGTAATGCCGCTCTTCTCAAAAGGTTAGCGCTCATT
>ARYC01010641.1:0-15043 GCA_000711775.1 Oxytricha trifallax
TAATAAGCATAACTAATTTGATTAAATTTTTTAGAGATTTTTTCTATCAAAGCCAAATAAGTAATAAATGTTTTTCAAATTTAAATTAAAAATTTGAGTTTTTAATGCTTCCTCCATCATCTCTTGGTTTGAAGAATTTTAACTTAATTTCAGTTGAAGATGCACTTTCCAGAGCTGGTGCATCTGGTTGACTTGGAGCAATTGCTGCCTAAATTAGAATGGTATTTGACCAATCAGACCATCCATTTACATTTTTGCATCTATAACGGAATCTGTAGTATAGCGAGATTAAACATTTATGTAAAAACTTGACTAGTGTATTACTTATTAATTTTGAGTAATATCTTCCTCTTATGATTCCTTCAGTGATTGTCTTAGTAGTCTGTATAACATCTCTAGTGGCTCCAACAATTGTAGTAAAATCTCCACCAAGACCATCATCCATTTATAGTTAAATTCCTGTTATTATAGCGCCTCTGTTATCTGGTAGAGTAGTGCCAAAATCTACTTTAATTTGTTTGTCATTTGTTACAAGAACATCATTAGAAGGGTCAGCTGGTTTTGCAGGAGGCATAGCCATGATAAATGAAGCTACACCTGATTGAGTCTTGCCTGCTTAGTTGTAAGCTTCAACCATGAACTTAAAAGTGTTTGATTTATCTGAAACTAAAAGAGTCACAATACTTTCATAAACATTTGGTTCGTAAGTGCCGATTGCTATCGCTGGAAGTACAGTTGAATTTCCAGGGTTCCTAAACACTTTGTAGTAAATTAGAGGGCATCCATTAAGTTGCTTAGGTGGTGCCCATCTTATAGTTAGGGAAGTGGTAGTAGAAGATAAATAAGTAGGTGCTTCCATGTTAGTGGGAGGTAGACAGCTGTAAAATATCTCCTCATCTGAATCACCACTCTCTCCATTGAAATTCAATGCTCTAACCACAAACCTATAAGACTTGCCAATAGTTAAGTTTTTCATGTTATAATTTAAGACACCTGGTTAACCTTAGCCATCAAATATGACCTTGAAGTCACCATTATACACAGATCAATGGCAAGCAGTCAATAACGCTATAAGGTCTATGCATTTATAATTCAAAACACTAAAGACTTAAGAATAAATTTTATGTGTACATAATTAGATCTGAACATAAAAGATAGATCGATGTTAAAGTACTTAGCGCATCAATTTTTATTAAATCTGCTGGTGCTAATGGTTTATAATCGCAAGCTATTTGAACTTCATTTGAGTAGTCCGAATCTCCACGATCGTTTGTAGCATAGAAACGGAAGATGTAAATCATGCCTGGAACCAAACCATCAGGGATATCGTATAAAGTGTGAAACATAAGATTTGTAGTGTATGAAGTAACTGGATCTCTAAAATTTAAACACTCTAGCTTATAATGATAAATAATTAAAATAAAATGAGTTAATACGAATTAAATATAAACCCCAATACATATATGCGTGATAGATTTATAATTTATATCATAAGTGATTTAATATCGATAAATAGCGAAATTCCAAACTTCACAATTTAACTTATTATGAGAGGGCCAATTCAAGAGTCTTAGAAAGAGAGTCTTTAAGAATGCTGCTAAATGCAGTTTGAGTGTTCTAGTAATCATATATTGTTGAAAGTGTTCCTTATTCTATACTTAGTCCATATGTCCATAAAATCCAGTAGCTTTCCCAACTACTTTTTGCAAAAATTCAATTTTAGTATAAACCCCCCTCTTATAGGGTCTAAAATCCAGTCTGAAGTCTAGAATCCAAAGCCAGTCTGAACCCCCTTCAACCATGACCTCGATTTTAGAAAACGAGTGCCTTTGCTTTCCATTCTACTTTCACTGCACATTTCTACTGGCTATATGTACGTTATGAACAGTTAAGGGTTGAATTCGCCATTAGGCCCTCGGATTTTTCGATTTTTCCAAAAAGCCAATTTTCAATGAGGCCAGACTCGAAAAGCACTCAAAAGACCCATGGCGGATCAGCCATTTCTTGCAAGCCTACTTTTTTCACCTTTATATGTTCGTATTAACATAAGCAATGCATTTGAACTGGTTTGCGGGCTGTAGCTCTTTAAATCCACTGGATAAGTAAGGAGAGAGGTTTTTCTTATAGTAAATTTGAAGAATCCAGTGGTATTTTTTAATAATCCACCTATTAAATTTAAAATCCAGTATATAATACTATAATCAAAACTTAAAAATACCATGAATCCAGCCCAAGAGCGGGATCAGCTTGCTGAGTCTTTTCCCCTATAGATAGAAGAACGAAGCCCTGGTAAGCTTTTTTCCTTTACTAAGCACCTAAATTAGAGTTAAGGAATGATTATTCAAATGAATAGTTAGCTCAACTTCTTGAGCAGGGTGATCGGATTTTTGAAAATCTTGAAGCCAAGGTAATATTGATGAGGGCGGCAAAGTGAAGGCATTAAAGCTGAGTACAAGGGAGCCCAAGATAGCGTCAAAATCAATAGAGCAAAGGAATTCCTACATTTAAACAACTATGATTTGAGTCACCTGTTGTAGCAGGAAGATTTCAAAGGCTATTAAAAGACATAGGATTTTAAGAACGTTGTGAGAAAGTTTATAAACAATAACAAAAGCAAGAAAGCCAAGAACAGCAGTGATACCAAGTCACTGGCCTCTGAAAATCTTAACCACTCCCTCTCAAACGAGGAAATGAAAGTGAGTGAGTTCCAGACTACTGTGAGCTTAGCAAGTGAATCAATGCAAGCTCCAAGACCCTTACCTTAGCTGATTATTAACTATGGCTCAATCATTGGCCATGAGATGTTGGTCAAGCACTTGAAAGTTTCAAATAATCAAATTATTAATAAAAGGAACAGATCTTCAAGAAATAATGGCCCGCAACACCCAACTCTTTTCGTTCCTTTAGCACTTTGAGATGGCAAATAAACCCTAAGTGAACCAAGGGCTCTTCTATTTAATTACAGAGTTGATCTCAAGTAACGAAAAGCTAGAATAAGACTCCAAAGCTCGTATCTTCTTGGCTGCCCTCAGATACTATACAGGGGAAAAATATCAGCCAGAAGAGAACTTAATATAAGAAGCAATTCTCTTACTTATAAGGTAACCCAATGCTAGAAAAGCTATAGGCTTAGCCAACTTGGTCTTTATTACTGAGCATGTCTAAGTAAGCAGCTTGCTATAGCCTAGAAGCTAAACGACTCTAATCCAGGCATCATTCAGCTTTTGGCTTAAACATGGCACTACTTTTCAATTGACCCTTAGGTCATCAAACTAATACCAAATTCCTTCTTTATAATGAACGTGCCTTTTATTATCTTGCTTAAGCAAGACTGTGGATTGAACCTTATAAGAGACATTCCGTAGAGTATACAGAGTACTCTGTAAGAATATGTGCCTTATGCTCTGCCCCTAACTTAGAGTCTTTAAAAGACTACATATCTTCAACAAGGGCAACCTTATTATAAAAGCAAGAATCATCGACAAAGTCTCAATGGTGCATTTTATGAAAGGCCTTGCTTCAAAACTGCAAAGCAGAGATCAATAATGGGTAGGGAAGATTGAACAAATCAGGAAAGTATAGTAATTGATTGTGAATGCGCAAGTCGAGAAAAATGTATAGTTAAGCATTCACATTATTGACAACTGTCTAAACTGTGACTTCTCTGACCTTGATAGAATAATGCAATTGCCAAGGACTATGGAAGCCTTCACTGAAAAGGCTGTTAATGACCTTCTTTAGCTATTCAAGAATGAGAACTTATAAAACCAAGTAGCATCCAGATTCAATAGCAGGTCTCCAGAGGAACTCTTAAGAGTAAGTGCCGAATTAGAAACTTTGGAGTAAAATTTAGGCTTCAAATTCTACTGCTCTCAGGTCTTATGTTTAAACTATATCTGTGACAACCTTAACAGCAATCACTTCATTCATTTTGGTATTGGCAATGGGAAGACCCTAATATGCATTGCTTTAGCAATCCTTATTGCTCTTAAAACTTAAAGATCAGTCTTTATACTCAGCAAGAATGAGCACTTAGTGCAAAGAGACTTCAAACGATACTAGAGAGTCATTAAAGCAATGTAGCTTAATTGCAATCTAAACTTCTTTGCCAAAGATACTGGCATCTATTTCTACACTTAGCCCTAATTAAAGAAGATGCAAAAGAACAGCAAGGCTGTGAGTGTATGGTAGCAAAGCTACGTATTAGTGGACGAGTACGACTGGATTATGTTTGATGGCTCTGTTGATACTATAATCAACTCTCTTGAGTACTTTCAGCAAGCTCATAAAGTGATAGGATTTTCTGGAAGCAATCTCTCTTTTACTGAAGAGAACTGTTTAAAGCTAGCTTTTCAAGCTACACCTGTAGTATTTCCCACTCTTGATAAACTCTAGGGAAATAAAAAGACTCAATACCCGGATGTGTTTGTGAGCACTAATTAGAGTGATTACTTGGCTAAGATCAAAGAAATTATAATAGAGCAGCTAAGCCACTCCCCAGTTCTAATAGTGGCTTCAACTAACTATAATGCAATAGAGATAGGCCTTTTGAGATCGGGCTACGACTTCACAAGTTTAAGCAGAGGGCAAGCCGCCAATATTGAATCCATGATTGAAGGCAGATACTTAATGAAGAATGCGAAAAAGGAATATGGAATATACTTGCTGAATGAAGCTCATGGAAGAGGGACTAACATTCAGACGAATGATGAAATCAACTAGAACGGAGGTTCTTACCTCATCATCGCAGATGTCTTCTCTAAAAGGTCTGAAGAGCAGATTATAGGAAGAATTGGAAGACTTAATACTAAGGGCAGATGGCAAAGAGTTTTGTATAGACTCAACTCCAAAGATAGTGCTGAGTAGCTTCTTTATGTAGAGTAGAATGAGATCGACCTTATATTAGACAAAAAGTTCAATGAAGTATAATTTAATTTGTAAGACAAATAAGAAGCTATTGATATGGATATTATTGATCAAGCAAAGGAGCCCGAAGTTCCTTCTGAATAGATTATAGCCATCGATCATTAAGTTGCAGTTGTAAAGGCTATAGTGGAGAAGATAGTCGAAAAAGTAGAAAGTTCTTTCATAGGAGCCAAAAAGGATATCGAGGAAGCAAAGAAGGCCTCTGAAGAGGAAATGAAAACTGAAGCTGTGGCTGAAGAGCCAGACACTCAAAGTAAATTAGGGTTCTATTAACCTTCTATCATAGAATTCATTGTAGAGAAGATGAGCCAGAACCCTGTGCTCTAAGACAAGCCTATTAGTGAAGTTGAGAAGATCTTCAAGAACGGCGTGAGGCGCCAATATGAGGAGATCACTTAAGAGCCAGGCAGAGAAAGATCGAAGAGCAAGGAAGGAAAGAAATAGACTAATAAGAGAAGTAGGAAGGCTTATGAGAAGGCAGAGCAGATTAAGGACTTAGTTGAAAAGTGAGTTATATTTGTAAGGAGGAGTTGCAGAGACAAGTCTTTTAGTGAAACTTACAAGGAGCATGAAGAGGTCGAAGAAAGTATGGAAGCCTGGTTGAAGAAGGCTTCAAATTAAAAGAGAAACTTGAAAAGTGATATAGATCATAGGAACCCCTAAAGAGAGGGGTTAAAAAGAAGATGATTTTAAAGCTTAATTTCTAAAAGAATTCACCATATTCTAACTCTTTCTATTAGTAGTGTTCAGAGAATGGATGAGAATAGAGACCAGCAGAAGTCAAAGGCTGAAGTTCTGCACCTGCCCTTCCAGATTCTGAGAGCCGAAGTCTTGCATAACTTGCTCCTTCATTTTGCGTAAGTCAAGTACTTCACTTTCCAAGTTATCATGCTCTTGCTTCAGCCTCTTAGTTTCTTATAGAAAGAGCTGTCTGTCTGACTTCAAGGCTGTCTCATAATCTTTCACCTCTTCAATTTCATCTCTTGTTCTCTTTCTTTTAGATGAGTCCTTCATGAGATTCACAGCTTTGCCTCTCTCGGCTACAAAGGAAATGTAAAGAGAGTAAACTTACTGCTGAAGCTGAGGCATCTAGAGAGTGCGTCAACAAATTCAGGTCTCATTTCAATGACTAGGTCTCTGCTTTGCTCAAGTCTTTCTTTCCGTTAAAGCATTGCATCGTGAATCATGTTGGTGACACCGTCGGTGTCTAAGGTATAGAGCAAATCACAGATCCATTGCCTGTCTAAGTGGACCCAGTCTCGCTCATCAGGGAGAAAGTTGAGTAGTCTGGGGATGTCTCTCGCATAATCGAGGAAGTCCTGGACTGTAAGTCCCTCTATGTGAGGCACTGCGGACACTTTGACGTCTTCTCTTCTGATGTACTATGAAGACGGTTACAATTAAGGAGAGATGCTTACCTCCTTCTTTGCTCTTATGATGGACTTGAAGAAGTAAATGTTGGTTGAATCAGGCTTGGGTAAGAAGGCCCGACAATCCTGGGTGAGAAAGTTGTAGAGCTCTTTCTTGCTTTTGCACTTCTAAGCTAGTTCTTAAACATTGATGCCAGTAAGTTACGCTTGGTTCATTAAATTCTAATAGGAGGGTGCCATCAGCCGTTTTAAATAGCCAAATATTGGCTCATGAAGACAGCACTGTTACTATAATGAGATAGTCATTTTCACTATTATGAAATGCCTTCAGCATGATCCGATTTCCGCATGCGGATTTCCTACCAGCACCAAAGTAATTCATTATTAGGAAATTAAGCACTGAACTTATGGAATCAAGTTCTTAAAAGAGATAGTCTAAGCTGGTTGAATTTTTCCAATAAGAGGAAGAAGATAAAAGCTCTAGTAGTTCAGATAGTGAGCGAAGCTCAAGTAGTGAAACAGATGATGAAAGCAATACTGCAGATTACATAACAACCAATATGTTATACTAAAGGAACATTACAGTTGCTGATGTTGAGATAGAGACTGTAAGTAAAAGAGAGATGCTTAACTACTACTATGATCTGGAAGATTCATTAGAATCTTTGAATTTCAAAGGCTTTATTATTGATCCTAAGGAAACCTATAGAGTAAGTAAACTAGGAGGATTTAAGGAATCGTTACTAGATGGCCACTAAATATAGACTCTTGGCCAGATCACACTTGAGATCTACACTGACTATACCTAATCAGAATTAGAACCTTAAGGTATGCTCGAAAGAGCCCCTTTAATTGATATGAAGGAATTAGAATAGAAAGTATTAGAGAACCATAAAATGAAAGACTCACTTCCAGTCTTTGGATAGCATACTTAGCTTTAAGCTATAGTGCCTCGAAGATAACTCAAGATCATGAGGAAAGAAAAGGAGCAGCAGCAAAAAGAACTAAAGCTGGCTCAGGAATCTCAAAGACTAAGGATGTCTGAAAAGCTAAACTGCTAACAGATTATGAAGAGGCTTGGCATTTCATACTATAAGTTAAGAAGGTACCTTAACAATCCCTTAAAAAAAGCAAACTTTTGGAATCTTAAGTAAGTTAATAGAGGCAAGTATAAGAAGCTGCACAGCAGAGCTCGCACTCATATAGTGAACATGCTTACTTATGACTAAGTGCCTATCTAAATATCAGATATACAGAAAAGCTTAGTGTCAAAGATCCAGCTTCACTGTTCAAAGTAGATGATTCGAAGGTTCCTTAAGAATGAACTAATGATGACACATAAGTAAGTTAAGTAGATAACGAACCTTCATAACAATAACAGTAGTAAGCTTCAACGCTAGTATGCAGCCTAACAATTCATACTCTTTCTAAGTGAAGGCAAGAGAATTATTAACATTGATGAATCAGTATTGCACTAGACTGATGAGAGAAGAAGAGGCTGGACAGCTCCTTATGTTAAGAATAGAGTTACAAAATCTTAGAGGCTTAGTCAAATGAACTTGATTATTGGAGTGTCAAGTACTGGAGAGTTGTTCTACACTGTAAATAGGGGAAGAACTAATCAACACTCATTTATGTACTTCTTGTGCAAGCTTGCACTTACATTAGATGATATAGATTTGGAGTGGAGAAAGAATACTGTTATCATGATTGATAACGCTCCCTATCACAGATCTTAAGAAGTAATGGCAAAGTATGACAATCTCAAATTACCACTCATGTTTCTTGGGCCTTATCATTACAGGCTAGCTCCTGCAGAGCTTATGTACTCTTGGATTAAGAACAGAGACTTGAATCCTTTGAATACAAGAGCTTAATCTAAGTAAGTAATTATAAGTTAACTCTTATAGAGGTTATTGGGCCGCCTTTATGAAAGAGCTTGGCATGAATATAAGTAGAATAAATCAGAATCTTGTTAGAAGATGCTACTATCATGTATTGTCTGCTGCTTTAGAGTCTATATCACTTAAAGACTTGTGAATCTATAAGGAGACAAGAACTTAAATCTAAAGTAAGGTTTATTAGAGTGAAAAATAAAAATCAAATTTGAGAATACTCAAAGCTTTCTTATAACAAAAATTTTCATTTAAACTTTATGTCAAACTTTTCCTTATAAGACTTAATTCCTTATATCAAGATTTCTTATAGTTTTATTTCCCATAAAAGCTTTAGAATTAATAAGCAAACTTTACTATTCATTTGTATTTGAACAAGAAAAGATTTAAATAAAATATAAAATTAATTAAAGAACATTTCTTATAAGACTATTTAAATTTATTCAAATAAGTCTCAATTAAATTAATTTCAAGTATTCTATATTATTGTTAAACTTAAATATGCTTTTTAATTTATAAATAAGTTAATTTAAAATATATTTAAATTTATATTTCTATTAAGACTTTTGATTATCATAATTAACTATTTAAAGCTAATATACTAAAAATAATGAGATAAAAGAATTATAAATGCATAGTTATCTTATTTATTTATTTTATTTAATCTTATAAATTTACTGATACTTAAGAAAACTTAGACTAAGTATTGCTGAATGATAAATGTAAAAGTATTTATCAAATAACTGGGCATGATTCCAATTTTTTGAACATTAGAAATTTATATAAATTTACAAGTAAATAAATAGATTATAATAATAAATTGAAGTGGATATTAATTATTAATGCATGATAAAGCATTTATTTTTTTAAATAAAAATAAAAATAAATTTAATTTATTTTAAATTAAACAGGAAATTTGAATTTTCCTTAATGCCCCTACTGGTTCAAGAATGAACCTTAAATGCCCTATATTCTTAAAAATAAGTTTAAGAATTTTAATAAACTTATTAATGTTGGTGCCTTAAAAAGATAGGCGTATGGGAAGTGACTTACTATTTGGAATAGTAAGTCAAATAAAATACAAATCAAACTTCAAATTAAAATAAAAATAAATAAAATTATTTAATAATACTTGCCCTACAAAAAAATACCCCATGCTCAAAGATATAAGTTGTATATCAACTTACAAATAAATTAAATAAATAGATAATCTATTTAAATCAAATAAATAATTGAATTATAGTTTTACCAGTGTCTCTTGCATCGTAGTTATATTCCCCTCAGAACTTGGTTGTGCCGACCCGAGGGCTTGTGTACATTGTTATCTCAGAGTTTGTTGTTGCAGCTTCAGTTAGACTGGATTTAAACCCTAGTCTATGCAACAACGTAACGAGTAGACCAATCGTTACCCCCTTGAGTGAACACGTTGCTATATACAGCCTGCCTGGCCAGCGGGTAGTGTTCTACTAGGGACCAAGATTCTTTGTATACAGTTTTTTCGTTTAGTTCTTTTTAAATATTTTTAACATTTTTTAGGTATATTTGGAGATGAATTTTAAATGAGAATGACTTAAATCTTGTGTGGAATTGTAATTGCAACATATAAATTGGAAATTATCAACAATCAAATCTCATTCCAATTTAAGAATCAATTATCAAATTTATCAACATTTGAAGAATGAAATTCAAATTTATCAATACATTAACAAATAAATTTCCTCTCAAATCAAAATATTACACAATTCAATCTAGATTGCAATTGATTGCATTTAGATTATTAATAGAAAAATTATAAATATATTTAGAACTCTGATAAATGTTAAAGGTAAGTAACTTTTTATTTTATATATAGAAAATATATTATAAATGCTAAATTATTTATTTATAGCAGGATTAATTTAAAAGTAATTGGAAATTATCTAACTAAATTTAATAGATAATGATATAAAATATATAAAATAAAATTTATTATCTTTGATATTTTGAATTCATATTTATAAAATTTGAAAAATATTTATATAGAAAATTAAATAAATTATTGAAATTATCTTTTTATTTTTAAGCTTTTAGAAATATCTTTAATAATTATGATAAACATCATTCTAGTTTTGTTGCTAAATTTATACTGAAATCATGATTTTTATTGAACCCTATTATTAAATTCTTATAAACAATCCAACAATTCATATAATTTTAAATTTAATTTAAAATCTAAATAAATTTCTACCTATAATTTCTATAATTTAATTAAATGTCTCCTATGAAATTAATTTATCTTTTTAATATAACTAGCTATATTGATCAAATAATGTTTGTGTTAATTTAAATATAAAGTAAATTGTTTTAAAACAAATAAAATAAGCTTCATATTTATCTCAAATTATAATTACATCTATATTATGTAAATTATAAAATACAATTTTTAATTTTAATTCTAATTTTATATTAAAAATAAATTTATTTATATTTATTGATAATTTGCTTAGATTTGAGATTCAATCTCCAAATTTGAGATTTGGAAAAGGAAATTTCCTCAGGAATTTAGAATTGCAACTATGTCGAATCTCAAATATTCAGAATTGAGAAGACAAATTTATGATTGAAAGTAGATTGCCATCATTTCAATTTGTGAGATTTATAAAATGCAATGTGGAATTCCGACGATCAATTTGTTTCCAATTCACAAATTTCTTAAGATTGATTTCAAAATTTCTTCACATTGTAAATAAATGTCTCAATAAATATAAATGAATATACTAAATATAAAAATAGATATAAAAACGATAAAAAATGAATATATAAGCTATATTATTTGAGATTCATATATTTTGTATTTTAAATATAAATTTTTCATTAAAAGTATCAATTAATAAAAAAGCTTTATTTTTTTGTACAAAAATATGACAATAAATATATAAAGAGTAAAATAGATAAATTTGAGAAATAAATTCTACTTATATACAATAAGTTGATTTGAATAAATAATTTGTAATTTATATGTATCAGTATAATGTATTTTATATTCATTGTATTTGATTTGTAATATGTATAGATGAAGAATTGGTAAACTTATTTGTTTAAATGGAATTAAATTTAGCTTAATTAAAATAAGCTTAATAATAAATGCTTATAGCCCTTCAAAACCCCAAAACCCCTGCTCGATTAAACTTGGGATTTTATTGCACTGATTGGAAATAATGACCGCAGGCAAAAGAGACATGAAGTCTACGCTTTTGCAGGAATTGAGAGCTAAAGCAAGTGCACATGAACGAGACTATAGTCCTTTGAATTCCACCACAGTAGTTAAGTTTTAAAATTTAATAGTATTAATAATTTAATTAAAATTTGAATTAAGGAAAAGAGGGAGGTTCAAAACGAGTGCCCCATGAACCTTGCAAATGACGCAACTCAGCTCACAGATGTCAAAAGTAGGGTAAGGAACACATATTCTACATCTACGCACTGTGCTCTATCCAATGGTAAAGTATGGGACAGAAATAAAATTCGAACTTTTTTCCCACATTACTGATCATTGGAAACTGCACTTTGAAGGCCCTATAATAAGTTAAATTGTGAAGTTTGGAATTTCGCTATTTATCGATATTAAATCATCACTATACCAACTTATAGATTCATCACGCATATATGTATTGGGGTTTTGGGGTTTATATATTCTATAGATAAGATTGAATATGCATTCATCCAATAAGACTAGTAGAAAAATTATAAATAATGCATCTATCTTAAATATAAAACTTAGAATCATTTTCATTGATTTACCAAGTGGAGTTGAAATGCTTTCTTTTACTTATATTGGTACGTATACTATCTATCTGAAGGCTTATTAGTTCATTTATTATCTTTTTATTAATCTAAGCAATGATAATTTTAATGAAAATAAATGAACCTTTTATATTACGCTTGACAAATATATAGTCTCGTAAAATTATAAGTTGTAGAGATGAATAGGTTGTTTATTTTTGTTAAGAAATAAGATTTATTCACTTTTACTCTATTAATGGGTATAACTAAGATTAAATCTATTTAAATTTAATTAACTGTTCATTCTTTGGTAAATTTTAGTAGTTTCAAATACATATATTTTGCTTAAAAAAGAAGAAATTGTGTGAAACCCAGTTCTTTTATATGCTAACATCGGATAAGTTAAAAAGATATCATAAGCTAATAATAATAAGAATGATGTGATTATATTGCAATCTCTGAGAACCCCGATCTTAAATAAAGGATAATATAAAAGGGAAAATCCTTTTTCATTTTAAGTAATCAAGTTATCTGGCCTTCTATAGATCTTTTTCGTCTTTATTTGGATGTTCAGTATCTTCTTTTTCTTCCAATTTTTGTGGTTAGTTACCTTTTCTTTATGTTAGCTATGAATTGTTTAAATTCATCTATTTCTGTTGCATCTAATTCATGCCAGAACTTGTTTTTAAGCTTAGCGAAGTACCATTTTAATTATATATTAGATTTTAGTGATATGATTTTCACTATTTTGTCATCTATTTAATAGTCTATGTTACCTTGTACTTTAAAATAGAATTGTTTCTAAAGTTTATGATTAACTTAATGAATAGTATGAACTTTGTCGATGTTTGCTTTTAGTTCTGTGCTAATCCGATCAGATGTAAAAATATTGACCAGGCTTTTCTGGTGTGTGACGTCGTCGTTGGTAATTTGTATTTGTGTTTATTTCTTAGTTTAATTGATGTGTCAATCTGAACTGAGCTTTCATCCACCATGTCTGTGTCCTCAAATGCTGAGCGTTCCTTTTTGTCGTGTTGTTGGGATGTTATTGTTATTGTCTTAATTTTCCTTGGTCGATTAAGTTTTCCAATGACTTAATAGCTAAGTTGGTAACTATGGAAGTATATTCCTATATTACCTAAGGGTATTTAATAATAAAAGCAAACTTAAGTATTAATGCTTAGAATCCTCCTTCAATGAAATGGAAATAGAAATTTTGTTTTTTGTAGCTATCTTTAAGTCATGTATATGACTCAACTCTTACATTTAGTAGAATTTTAAACTTTCTGTATCATCACAAATAGAAAGTTTATAGTGAGATAAGAAGGCAAAGAGGCATTTAACATATTAATTTAGAGTTGGTAGTGATTTATAAAGTATCACATAAGTGGTATCCCTGATATTTATACAAGAGAGAAAAGACTGGTTTTTTTATTATTAAAACTTAATCTATTACTTTCTTAAGATTAAGAATTGTTTAAGTCTTAGATTACATGATTACTGGAGGTGAAGTCCCTCTCATATTATTTCTTTATAGTTAGATATTTTCAAAGTTTACTGATAGTATATTGGAGGAGTTACGCTACTATGCTTAATTAGCAGAGCTCTGAACAATTATCTTTTCATCCTCCAATTTATTTAGTAGTCTGCACCATTATTTTCAAAAGAAGAGGGCCGGTCCCCTTCGAATACTTAAGTGTAAGATACTTAAACCATTTCTTTAGATTATGACTCATAAAGGCAACCTATCTATTGACATATAAGTTGATAATATATAATAAGTAAATATATTTAAGATAGTGACATATTTAAATAAAAAAGCCAAATATATAGAACTTAATAAAAACGATTATATAAGAAGTTATAACTTGCAAATTTACGAAGGATGATTAACATCTAAAAAAATCCACAATAACGGTAACCCATTTATACTATTGAGAAGGGAGCTAATTATTCTTATCTTCAAGAGCTTGATGTGAAGATATATATAAGTAAATATCCTTGAATTAACAATTCCCTAAACTTCAATACATGTTAACGTGAGCATCAGTAGATCTCTATACAATTTTCAACAACTTTTTTTGAGGAAAATTTTTTACAAAAATTCATGATGATCCAAGAGTGGCTTTTTCAATGCGGAAAATGTAGATTTCGACGAGCTTGCTTTAAATACGTTAAGATTTCTGCAGAAACGGGCAATGGATTACCCCTGAAAATGCCCTCGAAGTTTCAATATTTTATCAACTTTTTTTGGAAATATTTTAAACGAAAATTCATGATGATCCAAGAGTTGCATTTTCAATGCGGGAAATGAAGATTTCGACGAGCTTGCTTTAAATACGATAAGATTTCTGCAACAACGGGCAATGGAATACCCCTGAAAATGCCCTCGAAGTTTCAATATTTTATCAACTTTTTTTGGAAATATTTTAAACGAAAATTCATGATGATCCAAAAGTTGCTTTTTCAATGCGGGAAATGAAGATTTCGACGAGCTTGCTTTAAATACGATAAGATTTCTGCAACAACGGGCAATGGATTACCCCTGAAAATGCCCTCGAAGTTTCAATATTTTATCCAACTTTTTTTGGGGAGAATTTTTCACAAAAATTCATGATGATCCAAGAGTGGCTTTTTCAATGCGGGAAATAAAGTTTTCGACGAGCTTGCTTTAAATACGATAAGATTTCTGCAGAAACGGGCAATGGATTACCCCTGAAAATGCCCTCGAAGTTTCAATATTTAATCGAACGTTTTTTTGGGGAGAATTTTTCACAAAAATTCATGATGATCCAAGAGTGGCTTTTTCAATGCGGGAAATAAAGTTTTCGACGAGCTTGCTTTAAATACGATAAGATTTCTGCAGAAACGGGAAATGGATTACCCCTGAAAATGCCCTCGAAGTTTCAATATTTTATCAACTTTTTTTGAGGACAATTTTTCACAAAAATTCATGATGATCCAAGAGTGGCTTTTACAATGCGGGAAAGGTAGATTTCGACGAGCTTGCTTTAAATACAATAAGACTTCTGCAGAAACGGGAAATGGATTACCCCTGAAAATGCCCTCGAAGTTTCAATATTTTATCAG
>ARYC01010642.1:0-12828 GCA_000711775.1 Oxytricha trifallax
AGCAAAGATTAAAAACAATAGACGTATAGCGCTTTGATAGCTACTTGAGAGATAAGGGGTTTTGGGAAGTTCTGATTTTGCCTTTGGTCTGAGTCATAAAAGATCTATCACTAATTGCAGGTGCAGAGATGTAAAATTATAATCCCAAGCATTAATTCACAACAATCTAACTTATAATGCAGTCTTGTTAATCTTAAGAGGTATTTATTAATCAATCAATCAATTTATTACCATTATTAATATTAATAGAAATAATAATATAATTATTATTATAATTATTATTATTATTATTATAATTATTACAAAAAAATATCAACATAAAATATAAATATTGACTTGTAGTTTTAATATGGGTAAATTGATAGAAAATATATATTAATAAAAAAATAATAAATTAATAAAATAAATAAATAATTGTTTTAATTTTTAAAAATTAATTAAGTTTTTAAATCAAACTATGCATTTAATTTCTAGTTTTAATTGAATTCAAGCGTGAAAAGCTACAATTCTGTAGTATTGTACTCAAATGGAGTATCGTTATTGTTCGTCATAAAATGGAAGTTCATAAATTGAATGAGATCTTCGTGATTATTAAAGTTAGTATGATATCTTGGTACCGCCATTAAATTATTTTGAAAGAATGTTACTAAAGGAGGTCTAAAATTGTTGTGAACAGTTGGCGCTTGATCTAAAAAGAACCATAGATCTTAATGCTCTCCTTCTCTAGATCTGATAAGGCCAATAGCATTTCGATCACCAAGATCATTCTTTAGTTCATTTACAGCAACATGAAAGTGTTCAAAATCTTTTTCAGTTATTTTTCTTTCTAAATGGCAAAAATTAACTTGCCCATCAACAAGCACAGGTATATTCTTTTTAAGAACGTATGAAGGCTCTATCGTGTCGTAGTCTAGACCAGTTATTTAGCATGCTTAAGCTTTTTGGATTCGGCATCCCATTTCTTTTTAATTTTCTCAAAATTTAGAACCAACAGAGTCTAATTAAAATCTATATTCGGTCTGAACTGCCTAACCCGAGATGTTCCAATATAGCATTCAACAACATTCCAAAAGGTCTAAGTAGGAGTCAGTAATGTAGTAGAATTAATAAAAGTAGTAGAGTCCAAGTCTTCATCTTCATCATTGAGATTGAGGTTTCTCATAAGTCTTTCCACCATATCGAGTTAAATAAAATAAAATAAAATAAAAATATAAAGTTAATTTAAAGTTTTTAATTTAAAAGATAATTAAAATTAAAAGTGAAGCCTATTTATATCAATATCAATATAAATATTAATGGGTTAGATTTCAAAATTATTAAATAATTAAAGCTGAAGATAATATTAAAAATAAATATTGACTCATGATTCCAAAAATTTTAAATTGTTATAAATAAATTATATATTTAATAAATTATAAATGAAATAAATGTCTACAAAGTCGAAACTTAAAATCAATAAATAAGGACTCATATAGTAGAGTTTTATACGGAGAATATTATGCACAATTGGATTTCGGCCGAAAATATTATTGAGTCAGTCTAAATGAAAATTTAAATAAGAGCAAGATTTACTATATCAAACATTTCTTTCTTTGAGGCGGGATGGGATGACTTCTATAAATCAGTTAAACTCGTTAGCATCTGAGTCTATTTAAAGCAAAGATTAAAAACAATAGACGTATAGCGCTTTGATAGCTACTTGAGAGATAAGGGGTTTTGGGAAGTTCTGATTTTGCCTTTGGTCTGAGTCATAAAAGATCTATCACTAATTGCAGGTGCAGAGATGTAAAATTATAATCCCAAGCATTAATTCACAACAATCTAACTTATAATGCAGTCTTGTTAATCTTAAGAGGTATTTATTAATCAATCAATCAATTTATTACCATTATTAATATTAATAGAAATAATAATATAATTATTATTATAATTATTATTATTATTATTATAATTATTACAAAAAAATATCAACATAAAATATAAATATTGACTTGTAGTTTTAATATGGGTAAATTGATAGAAAATATATATTAATAAAAAAATAATAATTATATGTTTTTAATTTTTAAAAATTAATTAAGTTTTTAAATCAAACTATGCCTTTTAATTTCTAGTTTTAATTGAATTCAAGCGTGAAAAGCTACAATTCTGTAGAATTGCACTCAAATGGAGTATCTCATAAAATGGAAGTTCATAAATTGAATGAGATCTTCGTGATTATTAAAGTTAGTATGATATCTTGGTACCGCCATTTAATTATTTTGAAAGAATGTTACTGAAGGAGGTCTAAAATTGTTGTGAACAGTTGGCGCTTGATCTAAAAAGAACCATAGATCTTAATGCTCTCCTTCTCTAGATCTGTTAAGGCCAATAGCAAAATTTCGATCACCAAGCTCATTCTTTAATTCATTTACAGCAACATGAAAGTGTTCCAAATCTTTTTCTTTTATTTTTCTTTCTAAATGGCAAAAGTTAACTTGCCCATCAACAAGTACAGGTATATTCTTTTTAAGAACGTATGAAGGCTCTATCGTGTCGTAAGTCTAGACCAGTTATTTAGCATGCTTAAGCTTTTTGGATTCGGCATCCCATTTCTTTTTAATTTTCTCAAAATTTAGAACCAACAGAGTCTAATTAAAATCAATATTCGGTCTGAACTGCCTAACTCGAGATGTTCCAATATAGCATTCAACAACATTCAAAAAGGTCTAAGTAGGAGTCAGTAATTTAGTAGAATTAATAAAAGTAGTAGAATCCAAGTCTTCATCTTCATCATTGAGATTAAGGTTGCTCATAAGTCTTTCCACCATATCGAGTTAAATAAAATAAAATAAAAAATTAAAGTTAATTTAAAGTTTTTAATTTAAAAGATAATTAAAATTAAAAGTGAAGCCTATTTATATCAATATCAATATAAATATTAATGGGTTAGCTTTCAAAATTATTAAATAATTAAAGCTGAAGATAATATTAAAAATAAATATTGACTCATGATTCCAAAAATTTTAAATTATTATTAATAAATTATATATTTAATAAATTATAAATGAAATAAATGTCTACAAAGTCGAAACTTAAAATCAATAAATAAGGACATATAGTAGAGTTTTATACGGAGAATATTATGCACAATTGGATTTCGGCCGAAAATATTATTGAGTCAGTCTAAATGAAAATTTAAATAAGAGCAAGATTTACTATATCAAACATTTCTTTCTTTGAGGCGGGATGGGATGACTTCTATAAATCAGTTAAACTCGTTAGCATCTGAGTCTATTTAAAGCAAAGATTAAAAACAATAGACGTATAGCGCTTTGATAGCTACTTGAGAGATAAGGGGTTTTGGGAAGTTCTGATTTTGCCTTTGGTCTGAGTCATAAAAGATCTATCACTAATTGCAGGTGCAGAGATGTAAAATTATAATCCCAAGCATCAATTCACAACAATCTAACTTATAATGCAGTCTTGTTAATCTTGAGAGGTATTTATTAATCAATCAATCTATTTATTACCATTATTAGTATTATTACAAATAATAATATAGATATAATGATAATTATTATTATTATTATTATGATAATTATTACAAAAAAATATCAACATTAAATTTAAATATTGACTTGTAGTTTTAATATGGGTGAATTGATAAATAAAATAAATAAATAAATAATTGTTTTTATTTTTTAAAAATTAATTAAGTTTTTAAATCAAACTATGCCTTTTAATTTCTAGTTTTAATTGAATTCAAGCGTTAGAAGCTATAACTCTGTAGAATTGTTCTTAAATGGAGTATCGTTATTGTTCGGTCTCATTAAATGGAAGTTCATAAATTGAATGAGCTATTAGTGATTTTTAAAGTTAATATGATATCTTTGTACCGCCATTTAATTATTTTGAAAGAATCTTACTGAAGGAGGTCTAAAATTGTTTGAACTGTTGGCGCTTGATCTAAAAAGAACCGTATATCTTAATGCTCTCCTTCTCAAGATCTGATAAGACCAATAGCAAAATTTCGATCACCAAGCTCATTCTTTAGTTCATTTACAGCAACATGAAAAGTGTTCAAAATCTTTTTCAGTTATTTTTCTTTCTAAATGGCAAAAATTAACTTGCCCATCAACAAGCACAGGTATATTCTTTTTAAGAATGTATGAAGGCTCTATCGTGTCGTAGTCTAGACCAGTTATTTTAGCATGCTTAAGCATTTTGGATTCGGCATCCCATTTCTTTTTAATTTTCTCAAAATTTAGAACCAACAGAGTCTAATTAAAATCTATATTCGGTCTGAACTGCCTAACCGAGATGTTCCAATATAGCATTCAACAACATTCCAAAAGGTCTAAGTAGGAGTCAGTAATGTAGTAGAATTAATAAAAGTAGTAGAATCCAAGTCTTCATCTTCATCATTGAGATTTAGGTTGCTCATAAGTCTTTCCACCATATCGAGTTAAATAAAATAAAATAAAAAAATAAAGTTAATTTAAAGTTTTTAATTTAAAAGATAATTAAAATTAAAAGTGAAGCCTATTTATATCAATATCAATATAAATATTAATGGGTTAGATTTCAAAATTATTAAATAATTAAAGCTGAAGATAATATTAAAAATAAATATTGACTCATGATTCCAAAAATTTTAAATTGTTATAAATAAATTATATATTTAATAAATTATAAATGAAATAAATGTCTACAAAGTCGAAACTTAAAATCAATAAATAAGGACTCATATAGTAGAGTTTTATACCGGAGAATATTATGCACATATGGATTTCGGCCGAAAATATTATTGAGACAGTCTAAATGAAAATTTAAATAAGAGCAAGATTTGCTATATCAAACATTTCTTTCATTGAGGCGGGATGGGATGACTTCTATAAATCAGTTAAACTCGTTAGCATCTGAGTCTATTTAAAGCAAAGATTAAAAACAATAGACGTATAGCGCTTTGATAGCTACTTGAGAGATAAGGGGTTTTGGGAAGTTCTGATTTTGCCTTTGGTCTGAGTCATAAAAGATCTATCACTAATTGCAGGTGCAGAGATGTAAAATTATAATCCCAAGCATTAATTCACAACAATCTAACTTATAATGCAGTCTTGTTAATCTTAAGAGGTATTTATTAATCAATCAATCAATTTATTACCATTATTAATATTAATAGAAATAATAATATAATTATTATTATAATTATTATTATTATTATTATAATTATTACAAAAAAATATCAACATAAAATATAAATATTGACTTGTAGTTTTAATATGGGTAAATTGATAGAAAATATATATTAATAAAAAAATAATAAATAAATAATTGTTTTAATTTCTTTAAAAATTAATTAAGTTTTTAAATCAAACTTTGTCTTTTAATTTCTAGTTTTAATTGAATTCAAGCATGAAAAGCTACAATTATGTAGTATTATACTCAAATATAGTATCGTTATTGTTCGGTCTCATAAAATGGTAGTTCATAAATTGAATGAGCTCTTCGTGACTTCTAAACTTTATAGTATAAATGGGTATGGCAATTTAATTATTTTGAAAGAATGTTACTGAAGGAGGTCTAAAATTGTTGTGAACAGTTGGCGCTTGATCTAAAAAGAACCATAGATCTTAATGCTCTCCTTCTCTAGATCTGTTAAGGCCAATAGCAAAATTTCGATCACCAAGCTCATTCTTTAATTCATTTACAGCAACATGAAAGTGTTCCAAATCTTTTTCTTTTATTTTTCTTTCTAAATGGCAAAAGTTAACTTGCCCATCAACAAGTACAGGTATATTCTTTTTAAGAACGTATGAAGGCTCTATCGTGTCGTAGTCTAGACCAGTTATTTTAGCATGCTTAAGCATTTTGGATTCGGCATCCCATTTCTTTTTAATTTTCTCAAAATTTAGAACCAACAGAGTCTAATTAAAATCTATATTCGGTCTGAACTGCCTAACCGAGATGTTCCAATATAGCATTCAACAACATTCCAAAAGGTCTAAGTAGGAGTCAGTAATGTAGTAGAATTAATAAAAGTAGTAGAATCCAAGTCTTCATCTTCATCATTGAGATTTAGGTTGCTCATAAGTCTTTCCACCATATCGAGTTAAATAAAATAAAATAAAAAAATAAAGTTAATTTAAAGTTTTTAATTTAAAAGATAATTAAAATTAAAAGTGAAGCCTATTTATATCAATATCAATATAAATATTAATGGGTTAGATTTCAAAATTATTAAATAATTAAAGCTGAAGATAATATTAAAAATAAATATTGACTCATGATTCCAAAAATTTTAAATTGTTATAAATAAATTATATATTTAATAAATTATAAATGAAATAAATGTCTACAAAGTCGAAACTTAAAATCAATAAATAAGGACTCATATAGTAGAGTTTTATACGGAGAATATTATGCACAATTGGATTTCGGCCGAAAATATTATTGAGTCAGTCTAAATGAAAATTTAAATAAGAGCAAGATTTACTATATCAAACATTTCTTTCTTTGAGGCGGGATGGGATGACTTCTATAAATCAGTTAAACTCGTTAGCATCTGAGTCTATTTAAAGCAAAGATTAAAAACAATAGACGTATAGCGCTTTGATAGCTACTTGAGAGATAAGGGGTTTTGGGAAGTTCTGATTTTGCCTTTGGTCTGAGTCATAAAAGATCTATCACTAATTGCAGGTGCAGAGATGTAAAATTATAATCCCAAGCATCAATTCACAACAATCTAACTTATAATGCAGTCTTGTTAATCTTGAGAGGTATTTATTAATCAATCTATTTATTACAATTATTACTATTATTACAAATAATAATATAATTATAATTATTATTATTATTAATATTACAAAAAAATATCAACATTAAATTTAAATATTGACTTGTAGTTTTAATATGGGTGAATTGATAAATAAAATAAATAAATAAATAATTGTTTTTATTTTTTAAAAATTAATTAAGTTTTTAAATCAAACTATGCCTTTTAATTTCTAGTTTTAATTGAATTCAAGCGTGAAAAGCTACAACTCTGTAGAATTGTACTCAAATAAAGTATCGTTATTGTTCGGTCTCATAAAATGGAAGTTCATAAATTGAATGAGATATTAGTGATTATTAAAGTTAATATGATATCTTGTACCGCCATTTAATTATTTTGAAAGAATCTTACTGAAGGAGGTCTAAAATTGTTTGAACAGTTGGCGCTTGATCTAAAAAGAACCATAGATCTTAATGCTCTCCTTCTCAAGATCTGATAAGACCAATAGCAAAATTTCGATCACCAAGCTCATTCTTTAATTCATTTACAGCAACATGAAAGTGTTCCAAATCTTTTTCTTTTATTTTTCTTTCTAAATGGCAAAAGTTAACTTGCCCATCAACAAGTACAGGTATATTCTTTTTAAGAACGTATGAAGGCTCTATCGTGTCGTAGTCTAGACCAGTTATTTTAGCATGCTTAAGCTTTTTGGATTCGGCATCCCATTTCTTTTTAATTTTCTCAAAATTTAGAACCAACAGAGTCTAATTAAAATCAATATTCGGTCTGAACTGCCTAACTCGAGATGTTCCAATATAGCATTCAACAACATTCAAAAAGGTCTAAGTAGGAGTCAGTAATTTAGTAGAATTAATAAAAGTAGTAGAATCCAAGTCTTCATCTTCATCATTGAGATTAAGGTTGCTCATAAGTCTTTCCACCATATCGAGTTAAATAAAATAAAATAAAAAATTAAAGTTAATTTAAAGTTTTTAATTTAAAAGATAATTAAAATTAAAAGTGAAGCCTATTTATATCAAATCAATATAAATATTAATGGGTTAGATTTCAAAATTATTAAATAATTAAAGCTGAAGATAATATTAAAAATAAATATTGACTCATGATTCCAAAAATTTTAAATTGTTATAAATAAATTATATATTTAATAAATTATAAATGAAATAAATGTCTACAAAGTCGAAACTTAAAATCAATAAATAAGGACTCATATAGTAGAGTTTTATACGAGAATATTATGCACAAATGGATTTCGGCCAAAAATATCATTGAAACAGTCTAAATGAAAATTTAAATAAGAGCAAGATTTGCTGTAACAAACATTTCTTTCATTGAGGCGGGATGGGATGACTTCTTTAAATCAGCTAATCTCGTTAGCATCTGAGTCTATTTAAAGCAAAGATTAAAAACAATAGACGTATAGCGCTTTGATAGCTACTTGAGAGATAAGGGGTTTTGGGAAGTTCTGATTTTGCCTTTGGTCTGAGTCATAAAAGATCTATCACTAATTGCAGGTGCAGAGATGTAAAATTATAATCCCAAGCATCAATTCACAACAATCTAACTTATAATGCAGTCTTGTTAATCTTGAGAGGTATTTATTAATCAATCAATCTATTTTAACTTATTAATATTAATACAAATAATAATAATTATTATTATTATTATTATTATTATTATTATTACAAAAAAATATCAACATTAAATTTAAATATTGACTTGTAGTTTTAATATGGGTGAATTGATAAATAAAATAAATAAATAAATAATTGTTTTTATTTTTTAAAAATTAATTAAGTTTTTAAATCAAACTATGCCTTTTAATTTCTAGTTTTAATTGAATTCAAGCGTGAAAAGCTACAATTCTGTAGAATTTTACTCAAATAAAGTATCGTTATTGTTCGGTCTCATAAAATGGAAGTTCATAAATTGAATGAGATCTTCGTGATTATTAAAGTTAGTATGATATCTTGTACCGCCATTTAATTATTTTGAAAGAATGTTACTGAAGGAGGTCTAAAATTGTTGTGAACAGTTGGCGCTTGATCTAAAAAGAACCATAGATCTTAATGCTCTCCTTCTCTAGATCTGTTAAGGCCAATAGCAAAATTTCGATCACCAAGCTCATTCTTTAATTCATTTACAGCAACATGAAAGTGTTCCAAATCTTTTTCTTTTATTTTTCTTTCTAAATGGCAAAAGTTAACTTGCCCATCAACAAGTACAGGTATATTCTTTTTAAGAACGTATGAAGGCTCTATCGTGTCGTAGTCTAGACCAGTTATTTTAGCATGCTTAAGCTTTTGGATTCGGCATCCCATTTCTTTTTAATTTTCTCAAAATTTAGAACCAACAGAGTCTAATTAAAATCTATATTCGGTCTGAACTGCCTAACCGAGATGTTCCAATATAGCATTCAACAACATTCAAAAGGTCTAAGTAGGAGTCAGTAATGTAGTAGAATTAATAAAAGTAGTAGAATCCAAGTCTTCATCTTCATCATTGAGATTGAGGTTGCTCATAAGTCTTTCCACCATATCGAGTTAAATAAAATAAAATAAAAAAATAAAGTTAATTTAAAGTTTTAATTTAAAAGATAAATAAAATTAAAAGTGAAGCCTATTTATATCAATATCAATATAAATATTAATGGGTTAGATTTCAAATTATTAAATAATTAAAGCTGAAGATAATATTAAAAATAAATATTGACTCATGATTCCAAAATTTTAAATTATTATAAATAAATTATATATTTAATAAATTATAAATGAAATAAATGTCTACAAAGTCGAAACTTAAAATCAATAAATAAGGACTCATATAGTAGAGTTTTATACGGAGAATATTATGCACAAATGGATTTCGGCCGAAAATATCATTGAAACAGTCTAAATGAAAATTTAAATAAGAGCAAGATTTGCTATAACAAACATTTCTTTCATTGAGGCGGGATGGGATGACTTCTATAAATCAGCTAAACTCGTTAGCATCTGAGTCTATTTAAAGCAAAGATTAAAAACAATAGACGTATAGCGCTTTGATAGCTACTTGAGAGATAAGGGGTTTTGGGAAGTTCTGATTTTGCCTTTGGTCTGAGTCATAAAAGATCTATCACTAATTGCAGGTGCAGAGATGTAAAATTATAATCCCAAGCATTAATTCACAACAATCTAACTTATAATGCAGTCTTGTTAATCTTAAGAGGTATTTATTAATCAATCAATCAATTTATTACCATTATTAATATTAATAGAAATAATAATATAATTATTATTATAATTATTATTATTATTATTATAATTATTACAAAAAAATATCAACATAAAATATAAATATTGACTTGTAGTTTTAATATGGGTAAATTGATAGAAAATATATATTAATAAAAAAATAATAATTATAATTTATATTGCTGGAATGGAATTGAATTGGAAAAATAAATAAATAATAATTATAATATATATTGCTGGAATGGAATTGAATTGGAAAAATAAATAAATAATAATTATAATTTATATTAATGGAATGAAATTGAATTGGAAAAATAAATAAATAATAATTATAATTTATATTGCTGAAATGTAATGGAATTGGAAAAATAAATAAATAATAATTATAATATATTGCTGGAATGGAATTGAATTGGAAAAATAAATAAATAATAATTATAATTTATATTGCTGGAATCGAATTGAATTGGAAAAATAAATAAATAATAATTATAATTAATATTGCTGGAATAGAATTGAATTGGAAAAATAAATAAATAATAAATATAATTAATATTGCTGGAATGGAATTGAATTGGAAAAATAAATAAATAAGAATTATAATTTATATTGCTGGAATGGAATTGAATTGGAAAAATAAATAAATAATAATTATAATATATATTGCTGGAATCGAATTGAATTGGAAAAATAAATAAATAATAATTATAATTAATATTAATGGAATGGAATTGAATTGGAAAAATAAATAAATAATAATTATAATTTATATTGCTGAAATGGAATGGAATTGGAAAAATAAATAAATAATAAATATAATATATATTGCTGGAATGGAATTGAATTGGAAAAATAAATAAATAATAATTATAATTTATATTGCTGGAATGGAATTGAATTGGAAAAAAAAATAAATAATAATTATAATTAATATTGCTGAAATGGAATTGAATTAGAAAAATAAATAAATAATAATTATAATTTATATTGCTGAAATGGAATTGAATTGGAAAAATAAATAAGTAATTATATAATTTATATTGCTGGAATGGAATTGAATTGGAAAAATAAATAAATAATAATTATAATTTATATTGCTGGAATGGAATCGAATTGGAAAAAAAAAATAAATAATAATTATAATTAATATTGCTGAAATGGAATTGAATTAGAAAAATAAATAAATAATAATTATAATTTATATTGCTGAAATGGAATTGAATTGGAAAAATAAATAAATAAAATTATAATTTATATTGCTGGAATGGAATTGAATTGGGAAAATAAATAAATAATAATTATAATTTATATTGCTGGAATGGAATTGAATTGGAAAAATAAATAAATAATAATAATTATATTTTATATTGCTGGAATGGAATTGAATTGGAAAAATAAATAAATAATAATTATAATTTATATTGCTGGAATGGAATTGAATTGGAAAAATAAATAAATAATAATTATAATTTATATTGCAGGAATCGAATTGAATTGGAAAAATAAATAATAATTATAATTTATATTGCTGGAATGGAATTGAATTGGAAAAATAAATAAGTAATATATATAATTTATATTGCTGGAATGGAATTGAATTGGAAAAATAAATAAATAATAATTATAATTTATATTGCTGGAATGGAATTGAATTGGAAAAAAAAAATAAATAATAATTATAATTAATATTGCTGAAATGGAATTGAATTAGAAAAATAAATAAATAATAATTATAATTTATATTGCTGAAATGGAATTGAATTGGAAAAATAAATAAATAATAATTATAATTTATATTGCTGGAATGGAATTGAATTGGAAAAATAAATAAATAATAATAATTATATTTTATATTGCTGGAATGGAATTGAATTGGAAAAATAAATAAATAATAATTATAATTTATATTGCTGGAATCGAATTGAATTGGTAAAATAAATAAATAATAATTTTAATTAATATTGGTTGAATGGAATTGAATTGGAAAAATAAATAAATTATAATTATAATTTATATTGCTGGAATGGAATTGAATTGGAAAAATAAATAAATAATAATTATAATTTATATTGCTGGAATGGAATTGAATTGGAAAAATAAATAAATAATAATAATAAGTAATATTGCTGTAATGGAATTGAATTTGAAACATAAATAAATAATAATTATAATTTATATTGATGGAATGAAATTGAATTGGAAAAATAAATAAATAAAAATAATAATTTATATTGCTGGAATGGAATTGAATTGGAAAAATAAATAAATAATAATTATAATTTATATTGCTGGAATGGAATTGAATTGAAATAAATAAATAATAATTATAATTTATATTGCTGGAATGGAATTGAATTGGAAAAATAAATAAATAATAATTTTAATTTATATTACTGGAATGGTATTGAATTGGAAAAATAAATAAATTGTAATTATAATTTATATTGCTGGAATCGAATTGAATTGGAAAAATAAATAAATAATACTTATAATTTATATTGCTGGAATGGAATTGAATTGGAAAAATAAATAAATAATAATTATAATTTATATTGCTGGAATGGAATTGAATTGGAAAAATAAATAAATAATAATTATAATTTATATTGCTGGAATGGAATTGAATTGGAAAAATAAATAAGTAATATATATAATTTATATTGCTGGAATGGAATTGAATTGGAAAAATAAATAAATAATAATTATAATTTATATTGCTGGAATGGAATTGAATTGGAAAAAAAAAATAAATAATAATTATAATTAATATTGCTGAAATGGAATTGAATTAGAAAAATAAATAAATAATAATTATAA
>ARYC01010643.1:0-18641 GCA_000711775.1 Oxytricha trifallax
TGACATCTGTTTGGAGCTAGTTAGATAGGGTCACTCTTTATGAAGTATGTGTGCTTTAAGAGGCACTTTACACATATTGCTACCTTATTTAGGTGGTCATAATAGTTTGAACTCACAGACACGTAGCTTTTGTCATTGATTTTGACATTATTTAGGATATCTGAGTTAAGGAGTTTCAAAAATTCAAGTAGATTTGTTGATATTTCAACTGTTAAGTTATTCTACTTTTTTAATGTATTCTCCTAGTTCTTCTGTAGTTAATATTGGCTATTTTAATTTATTAGGTTCTTATGTTCCAGGTTGATAAATATAGCAGTAATTGAATTTGAGTATCTTTGGATTACTTTGTACAACTTATTGTTAATTGTACTAATTCAAATTACTAATGTCGAATTTGTCATGCAGTTATGCTTTGGTGACGATATATGTTCCTTATTTAAGATACATTCTAATATATTATATTTTCTAAATTTAATTAAGATCCATATTTAGTTGTAATCTTTAATTTGAGATTTATTATTAATCTCCTATTTGAATTAATTCTGTGACTTACTTGAAGTCATTATTAGGATTTTGACTGTGTGGGCAAGAGAATGATTGATGGCTTCATTCTTTTCTTCTGTGTCAATTTCTATGGAGTAGGAGGGTTCATTTGAGCACTCCGTGTATGAGCTTCCATCATAGTACTCATACATTTTTTGTCTTTCTTTCATCGAACTCCAGTCTTCCTCATTGTCTGAGTAAATTTCTCTTTTTATTATGAGGTGGATGTTTCTGTTAGTTATTGTGAGAATTTTAGAGAGTTTCTTATCGATTGTATAGTAATAATCATTTTCAAAGTTACGATCCCTACTTGACATTTCTTCTGTCCCTATTGGTGGAGAGGCTGTTCTCTCCAGGTTAGTGCTGCTTATTGCTCAAGAAAGTGCAAATTAGGGCTTTGTAGTAATTTGTTAGGGTTTTATTAATTCTTTTATTTATATAGGCTAGTCTAAGCATTTAGATAAACAGTTGTACTACTTAAAAATTGTTCCTTTCTTTAAATTATATTTTTGTTAAGTGTTGTTGAAATTGGTTTACTTTCGAAAATCCTATTCTTATGATTTTCCTTGCTATGAAGGCAATAATTTTTAGCATATGTTGTCTTCATTGACTTTGGTTTACTGCTTAAAAGATGCCTATTGTGTATTGTGCGGGGTTTTTTAATTAATTAATTTGATATTCCCTTGTTATATGTTTCTTTATATTTTGCTGAGTTGATCCATTATTTGTTGTTAGTTATTTAACTTATTAAACTATTTAATATTGGGGAATTAAAAGTAAGAAACTTTTGAAATTTCAAAAATAAACTGCCGTAATTATAATGATTATAAAAAGAATTTAATTTATGTTTTACATCATCATAAAACGCAACCATACTTGGCATATTCATCAGTCATTATAAATTGTATTATATGAATAAATAAGTTGTTTGCTTATTAATAAAATTATGCATCTTTCAAACAAATTAATAAGGCAATGGTTTACTTATCCAAAAGCAGATAATTACTAAATTTATATTCATTTAAGTGATAAGCATCATAAAGGCAATGCTCTCATATATTATTTAATAAGTAATGTTATGATGAATAAGCTTACAAATCTATGTGGATCAAGCAAATGAATAATTTGTATAGCATTGATTTGTCAGATTGAATTCAGGTAAGTTCAATGAAAAGATAGTAAAGATAATTGGCCAATATAAAAGACAGTAAAATATTTGCATTTATAGTTTGTAGTGGTTTATTCCAGCCAAGAAGATACTAGCGTTGCTCTTACATTTATAAATGACTTTAATTGAATGTGAAATGGGCTTTATCTTACTGATAGTATCATGAATTGTTATTTACCTTGATGTAGGAACGGTATTTTTGAATATTAATTGTCAAAAGTTCAAAAAGACTCTTTATAAGCATGAAATTCATTAATAATAATATATAATATTCCTAGGATAAGAGTGATTGTAAACAATATCAGCATACAAATAATATATGATAGGATAATTTAGCCATTTCTCAATATTAAATAATTCCACTGCAAAATTAGTGGTTTTGTATACAGCCAATAAGCATTTGCTTCCATTGATGTAATTTTCTATTTCCTTAAAACTAGGGACCTTAAAGTAATATAATCAAACATTATAAGTGGACTAACCTAAAATGGAAACATTAAATATCTAGAACAATTATTAAGCTAATTTTTGTGTTATTTAATTAATAATTATAAACATTGAGTTAAATCACATTGATTAAAAAATTCAATTAAGTAGGTTTTTCGTAAGATTACTATTTTGGAGGCACTTTTCAATTATTCACTTCATATTGAGGTCAAATTCCATTCTGATGAGCTCCAGCTGTTATTTATAAAATGAAATACCCTCGCCTGCTTCTCATCTTTACCTAATTAATTTAAAGTTACTCATCCACTACTATAAATTAATTAACTTTTTATCATAATTTTATTATTTTAATGAGCAATACTTCTGAAGTTAAGACTGTTGAATTGCAGGTAAGCAATAATTGAAGCAATATGTTAGCAGTACTAGGTAAAGTAGAAGCTATTAAAGTAAGTGGCAGAGAGAAGGCGTTATCAGTAGAGGAAAGTTCACTAGGAGTGCTACAGAGTTTAATGATGTAACTCCCCAAATAAGTAGATCAACGCAAAGCATCTTATCAATACATTTATTAATAGTTGTAATTATTAATTTTTGTTAATTGATTATGCTATTAAATCAACAACTTCATTGCTTCCATTGAAATACTAAATGGTTCTAGTATTATCAGAGTAAATATTGATACGCATAAAGAAGTTCAATGGGAATTCTATTTTCATCAGAGCTAGTAGGTTGCTTATTCATCAATAGTAATTGACTTTTTCATCCCCGGAAGTATATACCAAATTGGTTTTACATAAATAAGAATAATTATTATTATGTATTTATTTACATAGTTGCATAATTATTATTGATGAAGCAGGTACAAGTGGCAATTTACTCTGAGGTTGCACTTTTAATTTGTGCTCCTTGCTAAATTAAAGTCTTTATTTATTTGAAAACACTACCAACGAAGCAATTTAATAATATAAAGCTTCTTTTATAGGAAACAAACGTGTGTATCTATAGGCATTTAAAAATGAAAAATAAAGATTAAGTGGATTAAATTGTAAATTTATTTTATATTAATATAAACAGTTAATATATTTAACCATTTTAAACTAAATTAATTCAATAAATAAATAAATAAATAATAATTGATTAAATAGATGGAGAAAGATGTTTTAGAAAAAGTTAATTTAGATTTCTTTCAATGAATTATTAATAAAAACTAATCACCTGATCAATTTGAATGTCATTGAAGGAATATTTGGCAGAAATGATGGTGAAAGAATTTAAGAGATTTGAAAAATGAACTGAAAGAAAGAAATCACTCAATAAACACCCAAATTAACACATTATTGGAAGAACTAGTTAATAATACTAACTTAAAAATAGTACTAGGCATAAGCATTTATATACTAATATGTGATCTTTCTTTTCATATATGTTATATAAAGAATGCTTCTTGTTTGGCTTTGGAAAGTATGTATACGTTTTAATCACTAAATTTTTGTTAAATTGAGAAATACATATTAAAACTGTTTGAGCAAAGTCCATATCTTAAAACACTCAAATAACATTATACATATAGAAAGTTCAGCATAATTAATTGCTTCTTATAAATATAGGAAGTTAAAATATAAAATTTATTCACAATAATTAATTTCCTTATTAAATTAGATAGAAACTTTTTCTGAGGTCGGAATGTAACGAATCCTCCACAAGTCTTTCTAGAACTCTCTCCCCATTCTGGCTCATAAGAGCCAGTAAAAGGACCGCTGCTGGTCACCTGGCAGCGATTCTTCAGGCGAACATATGTTCACAGAAGACAGTTAACAAGTTTTTAACCACTATAAAGACCGCAAAAGCTCCGGTTCGGATTCCCCACAAGACATGGATGATAGGTACTACTAAATACTAAACGAGAAGAAAAACACCCATAACCTTGACCGAACCCTCGAACCAAGTAACTAAATAACTTAGATACAACCATAACTCAATTGGTTCAGCCACCGACAGGGTTTTGTTAAAGAGGAAAAGTTCCAAAATCATCAAATGGATATCCAATCCTTTGCCAAAAATTTCCTATAAAGAACCATGAGAACACCCAAACCTGACCCAAATCCAGAAGATGACTGGACTTCAGATGAAGAAGACACTGAAGATGAGGAAAAAGCCTACCTGGCTTTCGAGAGCGAGCAAAGCTACTATAGAATGAGATGCTACAGAGATCTCAAACTGTCTCAGAAGAAAAAGAGAAAAGCTTTCAAACCCAACACCCAGAGACCCCTAAACCAAAACCCCATAGTTGATTTCTCAGAAAATGGTACAACACAACTCTAAACTTAGGAAGCTAAGACATCTCCAATACACCTAGTTAACAAAGACCTAGACATACAACCTAAGTATAAACCTCAGTTCTTTAACTCAAAGAAAACTCACTCAATCAACTAAGAGAGCTCGAACCCTCTAGAAAGGTAAACTAGCCAACATGCTACGATTCCTTCTTACTTAACAAAGATATTAGAAGAATCACTCCAACTAACCTCCAAGATACGAGAGGAATCACCCAAACAAAATGACTAGGTAGTACCAAAGGTACTAAATACCTCCACATATTCAGAGGTACTAAAAGGGAAGACAACATCAGAAATTCCGACAGAACAGAAACTGCTCAGAATCTGATCTAAGATTCAATAGAAGATATAACTTTTATACATATACTTATGTATTAAGGAATTAAACCTGATTTACTGTTGGAAACAAAAAGAGTCAAATCAATCCTAATGGAAAGTGCTATGTTTCATACAATGAAACAAGACATTAGATTCAAACTCCTTTAGAGACTAATAGACTCAACAGATAATAACTTAAACCTAAAGTTTGAACAATGGGAAATTCAATTACTTAATTAACTTAGCTCCATCTACTAAGGAGAGTTATTATTAAAAAGCTTTTAAGAGAGAGTGCTTCTCACCAACGACAAAAGTTCACAAGTGAAATTCAATGTTGGTACATCTCTTCCAAAAATATTGCAGCCCTCCTTTCAAACAAAGAAAAGACAGAGAAAGGAAAACAAGAAGAAAAAGAAATGGCTAATGAAGATGACAGAGAAGTTAAGAATTAAGAATTTTTAGTGAATTAGTTAATGACCATATTAGCTATCACTTGTACTTATAAAAGGGCTTGACCCTTACATATATTAAACATATTTGAGATCGGGTCCCAGAGACCTCAATGTGATCACATTATTATTATTATGATTAATATTATTCACAATAATTGATGAAATTAAAATCACTTGAAATAAAAAACTTATTTAATGTTATCAGTTGAAATGAGGTAACATTTTATAATGCTACTTATTGATTATTAAAAGCTATTGGAAACTATTGGCATATTTGCTGTTTCATGCTCTCGACCATAAATGCTGTCTTTCATTTATATTTCTCTTATTCTTACTCCCACTTTATTCTTCTTTATCACTCCAAATGAATTCGTCTTCGAGATAAGGCCAGTAATTATAATGACAATCATTGATTTATTTTATACGTAGATAATGGAGCTCAATTAAGATATAAAAATCTCATGATCATGAACTCAGGCAAGTAGTAGATACTGTCTTATTCATCAACTATGAGGATAAACATAAGTTAAGTTCCAATATAATAACTTCACTGTAGGCAGGATAATTCTTTGGTTTCCCTTTTCAAAATTTAATCATATTTATTTAATTATTAATTGAGGGGAGTTCTACACTATGAAATCAATAAGACATTTTAGCTAATCATGGTTAATAACTTATTATGATTCTAAGTATTTAATCGCAAAACACTCTCCGTTGTAATTAAATCATTAATATTTTATACATTTAAGATAATAATAAATAATCTTTTATTAAAAATAAGCAATATCACATACTATTTAAAGTATACATTATATTTTTTGAGTATTAATTAAATTAAATTCGATAATTGAAGAAACAAAGTTAATAAATAGCAATGATTACTTAATCTTACATAATTTGTTAATGTGATTAATGATGAGATATAGATTATAAAATTAAGCGTCAATTCTAAGATTTTACTAGAAGTACGGTAAGAAATTTAATATAAAAGATTAAATTGAATTCAAATAGGAGTTTTTGAAAAATATTAATTCAAATTTAAATTTAATATTATTATTATAGGAATTTGGTTGCTTTTCATTTTAATCACTTAGTACATATACATATATATATATATGATATATATATATATGTATATATATATAATATTATATATATATATATATATAAGGCCCTCTATCACAAAACAGAAAGCTACCAAATCTACAGGGTCAGTATTTAAGCAAATTAATAACATTAATCAAACTTAAAAATTATTCCTAACAGTATCTCTAGAGCCAGCTAATGCAAGACCCTTACTCACACCCATTTGAAGACCCTAATCAATACCCAGCCTCGCCGTCGGTCCAGCTTTCTCCCTCCGTGCTGCCCCCAGGGGTGGACATTGACCATCAGAGAGAGCCAACGATGAGCTGGCCAGTGCTGGCCCCCAAGATGATATGCTTATTGGCGAACATCTGCCCTAAAGAACATTCTGCAAAGAGCATCTTAGACCAAATGACGACCCTCTACAACCCCCACACCATCTACTGACACCCCGGGACCGCATCCAGCAGGCCGTGGAGTGCCACCTGGTCTGGAGGCGGCTGAAATTCGCGTGTAGGACGCCCAGCAAGAAGGGGGAGGAGGCCATTAAAGACTTAAAGATTAAGGGAGATGTCTAGTACTAATCACTCACTACATAGGACGCGCCCAAGGCAAGAGGTGGGGGCCCTATCAAGTACATGGTCAACAAGCAGCGCCAGCTACCCACGATTGGTCGACACCAGTTCACATCATCGCAATTAGTGTTCACCCAGACTGGCCACTCGCCCTCAGTGGTGCCCTTCAACGAATGTGCCGATCCGTTAAAAGGCTGCTGACCGAATGAAGAGGCCTTGACCTGCCTAACGGCTAGCTATAAGCATTCTTTTGATTTCCTCTAGAAAGAAAGGGAATCCGCCAAGGGCATCCCGCCGCACACATGGGGAAGAGTACTGGCCACTAGAGGAAGGGGATAAGCCTGGAGGGATCTGCAATTATGTTGTCTAGGAGATCATCATCATCGTTCCAACTGCCAGGGTAATGGGTCTCAGGGCGCTCACTAACTGCTATAGGATGTTCCTCCAAATAAAGATGCTCACTTATCTCAGACCCAGGGACAGTCTAAGTCGTGAACCCCATCTCCGTAGATATAAACATGGAGAATCAAGTGGTGCCCCTAACCGCCCACCATGCGAAGATTTTTCCGTGACTTCGTCTGCAATACTGATTTGACCAAAATGCCGAGATGTCTAATGTGGAAACCAGCCTCCAGCTGATGAATAAGTCAAAAAGAAAAGGAGAAACTTGTGAATGTGGGTGTTATTGAAGAGGAAGAGCCAGAGAGGGGCGAGTGGAGAGACGATGACGATGGCAACTACAGAAGAGGATGCAGGGCTGGCTGCGGAGGGTGCAAAGTCGGCAGAGATGGCTTCAGAGGATAACATGAAGATGGCAGATGCCTTGGAGTAGACCACAAAGAGATAGATCTGAAGAGTAATAATACGTAGACGATGAAGATGGGGGTTTCAACCTCTCAGAGCCAATCCACAATAAGCTTGGCAGAAAAACCATCAAAATGGAAGACTTGAGCACACATTCGATTCCGTAGATTTAATATAGAGATCCATTTTTATCACAATGGAAGTTTTAGTGATTTTAGTTTAACTTATGAATTTATTAAATTTAATGTGAAACTTTTAATTATTAAATCATTCTACTTCTATCATAGTTGAAGACTGCTTCATCACTTTTCACGATCACAGTAGTTGAAAATTATCATTCAATAACTCTCTGTGACTACTATATCTGTCATCATTCTTACATTTGTGTCAACATTCTGACAATTGTGATTGTTTTTACTGTTGTGATTATTTTTAGAAATAGGGCTTTTTCTGTGATTAATCACAAAAAATCACAAGATTAGAAAGTTGGAATTAAAATAATCACATTAAGAATTCTTACTCAACAATATAGAAGTTTCAACTTTTTACACCTATTTTGTATTGTTATCTTTAATTTTATTTCAACATTTCTATATTGTTGAGTAAGAATTCTTAATGTGATTATTTTAATTCCAACTTTCTAATCTTGTGATTTTTTGTGATTAATCACAGAAAAAGCCCTATTTCTAAAAATAATCACAACAGTAAAAACAATCACAATTGTCAGAATGTTGACACAAATGTAAGAATGATGACAGATATAGTAGTCACAGAGAGTTATTGAATGATAATTTTCAACTACTGTGATCGTGAAAAGTGATGAAGCAGTCTTCAACTATGATAGAAGTAGAATGATTTAATAATTAAAAGTTTCACATTAAATTTAATAAATTCATAAGTTAAACTAAAATCACTAAAACTTCCATTGTGATAAAAATGGATCTCTATATTAAATCTACGGATTGATGAACAGACCTATCAGTACTTCATAAGCAAACAAAGAATAAGATGAAGGTAGAGGTGATCAGTAACGGCAATTTGAAATCAAAAGATGAAATGCAAGTAAAACTTAATGTCATTTTGGAAATATTCGGGGATTGTTTTTATAGTATTCCTTCTATATATAATAACTCAATCTATCATTCTTAAATTAAAATTTTCATTCATCCTAATTTTTACACTATTTTATAATTGAAACTAAATGTTATAGTAAAAATAATTAATCCATGAAAAAATATACAATAAGGTCAAAATAATTAAAGTCGGTAGCATATTAATCAACCTCCAAGAAAGTTTCTTATTCATAATGATCAATGCCATCTATTTTTAAATAAATAAATTTAAAACATTGATTTAAAGTTAAATAATAGAAATAGAGTCTATAGTATACAACATTCAATTGATAAGTCGAGTAAATCCTAAAAAAATGTTTAAATTATTAAAAATTATAAAGTTAATATCCTAATATTTTAAAAGCTTAGAAAACAGTAGATGAATTGTGGTGAATATAATAATCTCTTTATAGATATTCTTGTCAAAGCTCTGTCAAATGATATTTTTGGAAATGTTAAGGGCTAGTGTTTTAAAGACAACTTTGAATATCTAGATACGTAATTGCTCACATTCATCAAAGAGAAAGATATGCCATGAACAAGGAGATAATGATAAAATAGAAGAAACAAGAAAGGAAATTTTATCAAAAATGAAAATAAAAGAATCTCATATTATCATAATAGTATACTGTTAGTATATAAAGAGGAACAAAGTCTAAAGTAGAAATGGTGGTAAAGGAAATAGTAATGGAAAAAATGCTTAAAAAATTAAACATTCAATTATTATGATTTAATTAAATAAATTAGATAAGAGATATTCAAGGGAATTAATATGATAAGTATAAAATTACAAAAAAATAACAAAAAAACAATATTGGTTAGACAGAAAAAAAAGACAAGAACTTTAAAAAGATATTATATTGATAATCACACTTCTTGAATGATGAAATAACTTAAGAAAAGATAAAAGAAAGTTAATATAAAAAGTTTAATTTCTCATGATTTTTATGTCGCTTAAAAAGTGTTCAAATATGGTGATTTAGGCCTTTTTAAGCCTTTTTGACAATATTTGAAAATTATTCAAATTTTATCAAAAAGTCACTCCTATAGCCATTTTCTTAAGTTGCGACAACTTTTTCTGCTCAAATGTTGTAAACTCTATTCTGAATATTTAGAGGACGTTGAACAATAGTAGATACCTTGAGGATCAATAAAATAAGGAATTAAGGTTTTCTGAGGAGATTGGTCTGGGACAAAGTCCATGCCAAGTCGTCTTCCCTAAGCTGACAGCCCTGATATCTCTAAGAGTGGTAATTTGGTGAGGTCGTGGGGTTTCAAGTATGAAAGAGGAGCTTTATAAACTATGTTCTGTCTCTTTAGACATCTTGTTATCTATTCTTTGATTTTAAATTGAATGGATAAGTTTATATTGAAGAAATTTATATATTATTTTTTTAAAATATATTTCTTTTGAATTTTTATTTTTTTATTATTTTTCTTATATACTTCTTTAATTTCTTTTAAACTCATATTACAACTATTATTTATTTTTTATAATATTTTTTTTTTAATTTTAATAAAATTATTGTTATAATATTATTAGCTTTTGCATTACTTAATCATTATATTTATCTTCATTTTATCTTAAATTTGTTTAAATATAATTCTTTTATATCTTAGAGATACCCATATATTTTTTACTTTTATTTTGTTTTATTTTATAAGATGACGGCATTTTAGATATTTTTTTATTTCTTTAATAACTTCTTATTAAAACTTGCTTATTTAATTATTTGTAAATTTGATTATTTTTATGATTACTTATTAATTTGAATTTACTGCATTATATGTTACTCAATATATATGATATATTGCTTTTATATTATTCAAATTACATGTTTATATTATCTACCTTTTCTTTGCTTCATTGTTTACATGAAATTAGTAAATATTTCTTAATGTTTTGAAACTATCTATTCTTCCTATTACTATGGTTATGTTTCAGCATTTATTCTTGTGCATCTTTATGTTTTAAGGAATTAATTTATTTAAGATTGTAAAATTTTAAATCTCTTATTAATCCTTTTCTTATAATATTAAAGTGATTATAAAAGTTTTAAGTAATTAAATTATAATATATTTTTAATAAAGTAAATCTAAATTATTAATTTATTTATAAAATGAAAAGTTAAAAAATGCCTGATCAATATCCTCTATGTCATTCAACATCAATGTAAGTTATAAAAATTAAAACTAATGTTTTTAGGCTGCATCTGGTAAGACTGGAGAATTCAACTGACATGAAGTTCAAGAAGTCATAGACAAAGATGCACAAGAAGAGTATGGCAATGAATATTGTGATAAGGAGACCAGGGTTTCTACTATAACCCGGCTACAGAATTTGAAGTACAATATAATGAATACCTCTCAACCATATACCAACTTGGTGCAGCAAACGAAAGACCTGTACGAAAAAGAAATGGTACATTCTGTAAACCAAAGAGCCCCCAAGAAATCTTGGAAGAAAGAGCGCTCCTCCGTGACTGGGCACTAAACCCAGACCTAGCCTCACACTGGGAATCCATCGATATCTCTTCTAAAGCCAGAGCTAATACAAATAAAAACAACACCTCCACCCAAAATGAGTTTGAATTCGATTTGGATTCAGATCAATGGGAAGATAAAATTAACTACGACTCCTTCGGTGAAGACGACAAGGAGGAGATCGATTTAGACTTTGTTGAAAGATTCTACCTTGATAGAAAACTCTAAGTCCCTGTTCATCTTCAATAGGAGATAAATGCCCAAACTTTAAAAAGATGACAAGATTTTGAAAGAGAAAAATAAGAACACTTTGCGTACAGACACTAAACTTTCTTTTATAAGAAGGAGCCACAATAGACTTACCAAAAGTCTCCTTATACCAAAAGATTTGGTAAAAATTTTAAATATTCAGGCAATTATTAGATTTAATACAGTGATTTAATTTTATCATTTATAATATTTAAATAAATTTTGCATTATTCATTCATTGCATATTTCTAATGTAAGGCAATCGAGAAAAGTTGTCGAGCTTTTGCCGATTGCCTTACATTTTAGTATAAAGTTTAGTTGATTGATTAATTTTTATAAATAAGGCAATATTATAATTTTCATTATTTTTTATCAAGTTATTTGCAAGCTTGTATTTGAGTAAATGTTATTACACTTAGACTCAATAGTCCCAACTTTTTAACTTTAAAATTATTAAACTTAATTTATTATATTTCATACTTATTTAATGTGAGATGCTTAAAATATAAGGTATTAGTATAATAGTTATTACAATCTAATAAATTAAAATAAAGTACGTTCAATATATTTAAACTTTTTTGCAAAAAGTATTCAAGCTTACTCAGTATATGATTATATTTATTAATGAATAAACTGTAAATAACTTATAAAGTTTGTATTAATTTTTAAAGCTTAATTATTTAGTAAATTTTAATGTTTTATAAAGTTAAAAAAATTTAACAAATATAATAAATTTGTAAATTATCTTCATTTTTATTTTAAAGTTTATTCAAATGTTCCTAAATATATGTTCTAAAATTGCATAACATATTCTCACTATATTATTTAATTAAGTCACCTATTTTTTTGAAAATCTTACAAATTCTTTTACTCAAAAAAGTAAGAGGCTTTCAACTCCCATATTTAATAAGTCCTTCCAACTGGAATAAACCACAACCCTGAAAAGAAATTAACCCCTCAGATAACAGAGGGAAATGCACCAAAAACAATATAACAGTCAATTAAAGACTTTAACATGTAAAAAACAACTACCAAACATAGGAAGAAATCCAAGACATATCTCAATTTGAGATAGACTCCAATTCAGAGACATAATCCTCTCCATTAACATCCTCCTTTTCACTATTAGATATAGAAGATCCTTCACCCTTCTCAGTATCAAATAGGAGTAATCTTAATACGTCAAAGATCGGTACATCTGACCAGTTTCTGACCAGATCAAAAATTCTGGTAAATATCCCAATTATAATATAACAACAACCCTATAAGTTTTACTATAGGCTACTACATAATTGTCTTATAATAACTTAAATCTGGGATAACAAACTCAGAAGTCTAGAAAAACTCATCCTAATCAAAACACCAACTCTTTCCTTCTCAGACCATGATACTTACAACTTTAAACTAAATAGTTAAGATGAAGAGAACTTACTTGCCCTCAACCAACGATGGAAAAGGATTAAATTCAAAAGAAAACAAATAAATGAGTAATTCAGGAGATAACAAGAAAGGGAAAAAGCTACCCTCCTATACAAAGGACTCCACAAAAACTTGAAAACTGACCTAATCAAAAACGAGAACATCAGAAAGGGCAAGACCAAAGATAAGAACAAGTAAGAATTCATATGGAGAATCCGAAAAATCAGAGGAGTTGAAATGACGGAGTACCACAAAAACCACTGAAAGATTGAAAACAGACATTGCCAAATGTCTCAACTTCAGATTAATGAAAAGGGCTAGACCCTTATATATATTAAACATATTTTAGATCGGGGGTCCCTAGAGACCTCAATGTTATCATATTATTATTATTATTATTATTTATCGTGATAAGGAGGAAGATGAAGAAGAAATGTTATTTTTTAGATTTACTTTTGCTTTTACTATTGATAAAATACAAAAGAATAGGAAATTAAATAATTTAAAAATGGAAAAAAACTGGCATTATATTGATGTTAATAATAAAATTACAAATACTTGGAGAAAATGTCAATGAATATAGTTCATTATTACATTTATTGCTTGAAATTATCTAACTGCTCTTATTAATAACTTGTTTAAATATAATTATTTTTATGATTTCTGAAATGAATCTATTTCAGCGAAGCAACTTTTTCGAATATAAAATCTGTATACTGCTTTGTTGTTTGATATTAATGCTAGATATATTTTAGATGCTATCTCTTTAGTTTAAGCTTTCAGGAATTGTATATTTTACTGTTGATACATATTTTTCATATTAGATTGCCTTTCAAACATGAAATGGGACACCTAAAATAATAAATAGTAAATATTAAGCAAAATGTTAGAGAAAAACATAAGAACAATGAAAATTAATTGAATTAAGAAGCTATATTTACAAAACCTCTCTTCTCCATTTTGATTAATAGTAATGATTTTATAATCTGTTTTAATTTACCTTATAATTAATTTATACATCTCAAAAAATTCATATACAATATTAATTAATTTATTAATTCACTCTATTTTCACAATAAAATATCATGAATATTAAATTTCACTTTGCTTATACATTGATACTTTTCAAATGCGATTATTCTTAAAGAAAATCTGATCCTTTAAATTAGCATCGATTTGCTTAATAATGTCATTGACAGCTTCTTGTATGATTATCATTCCAGCTCCAAGCATTCCCCTAATTTTTTAAATGAAATTAAGCCGCTGTTGTCTGTGTCGAACATTCTGAATGCATTCTATAACTTGATTTATTCAAGTGGTTCTTTTCATTAATTGCAGCTGCAACGATATTAGAGTAAAATATAAATCCACTTTTATTGATATCGTTTAATTTAATCATCTTCTTAATGTCAAACTTGATTATGTTCTTCTCAAACACATTAACGAAGTCCTTAAAGATTCCTTCAAGTGAGAGTTTAACATCTCCATTCAAGTTGTTGTCTAAAAAGATAATATTCCATTTTATGACTTGGATCAAGAGTATCACTGACTTAGAATCCCTAGCTTCTTGACTTGGTCTTTCTTGGCAGCAAATCTAGGCATTAGCTTTTAGATATATCTGACTTAAAGTATTGCAATCGATATGAGGGGACATGGATTGGGGAATGGCAGCCATTCAGAGGCAATTCTCGACGCTACTCTAGTAATCATTGGGAAAATTTGCAAAAAAATAGGTGACTTAGTCAATAAATATAGTGAGAATATTTAATATAATTATATACATACTATTTATAAAACTATTAATATACTGAGTAATTTAAAGGATTGTTTATATAAAAAGATAAAAATTAATTTTAGTTTGTATTACGTTTTAAGATAATAAAAATTATTTATTTATAAAGCTCTGTGATTTATTTAATCGTATAATAAATACTTCTAATTTACTCATTAATAATCAATAAAATGCATTGAGTAAATACTTTTAGCTAAATAATTTGAACTTATTAAAAATGCATGATTTAAATTTATTAGTTTTTTATTATTAATATATTCAGCCCATATTTTAGTCAATGTGTATTATCATTTACTTATGTTGATAATTTTAAATAGTCTCATGATGACAGAATACACTATTTATAAATTGAGACCAGATAATAAAACAGTTAAACTAAATTATTAAATGACTTTTATAGTTATAGAAAAGCTAGTAATTAATGATTAATTTAATTAAATATTAAAATTGATCAAAGCAACTTTTTGTATTAGTTGTTATAATTTGATGAATATTTAAAATTCTTATCAATTCCACTGTGGAACTTCTGAATTAGCTAAATGTCGCGAGAATCGAGATCATCAAACATCGTTGTTTACCAAAAGACTTATGGAATTCACCAAATGATTACAAACGCATGTTGTTTTGATGGATCCAATATGGATAAAATATTAAAATTGTTCAGCCTGCAAATTCATTGAGGCTTCAGACTAATTCTTCTTGTGCCTAATAGTCTTTCCCTATTGTTTAGCTAAGCGTAAGGTGCCTTTGCAGATTCTTCTTGTATTTGAGGACTTCAATGAGGATGCAGTGCATTGACCAATAGATAAGCAGGGTAATCTTTAAACAATTTATTATGCGCGATACTATAGATGTCATCTTAACCAATGGAATTTCTATCATACTCGAACTTTAGAACTTCAATATTACTTAATTGTACCAAATGGAATTTCTCAGATTCCAATAGAAGCGAAAATTATATATGTTTAGGCATCACAGGATAAAAGACTATCTATCATTATTACCTTTTCAGTTCTTTTGGTTATACGAACACACTTATTTCTATTTCAGATGCCTCATCATGCTCATTTAACTCACGCTGTGCTAAGTGCTGCATGCATTCTTTTGCTTATACCATCCTTCAACCGTTTACAGATTCTCAAGTGCTGTAGTCATTGCCAGAGAGGGTGGAGTGGTCTATGAACCATAAAGAAATGACAGGCTATTATGAAAGCCTAGAGATGTAAACATTAGCAATTGTATGCAGTTTACTAATAACTACGAATATGTGACCACTCATTACTTCCGATGCACCTTAGCCTACTTGTTGACCCATCTATCACGACATAATGGGTGATCGCTGCTATCTACTGGCTTGAGTATACTCTTGCTCTTTTCTTCACCATAGGTGAATAGACTGAGATTCTTGAGTCACCAATTATGACAGTTAGAAATAAACTTTAATCTTATAAATAATATTAATTTGTTTAAATATTTGTCTTTGAATTTCGTCGGTACTAAATTTTATAATGTAGTCCTATTAATATTAGTACGGGAAAACGCCAAAAACCGATGCCAAATTTGACATTTTTTCATCAAAAAGCATAAAATTTCAATAATTTTCAAAATTTATTGCTAATTCATATACATGAAATCAAGTCATTTTTTGGCTTCAATTAACAAAGATTTATTATATTTTTTATATAAATTTAGGCTATTTTGGGCTGAAACAGTACCAAATGTTAGTAGGATTTTATTTTTATAAGATAATTTTTTTGACTTTAACATTACGATAAATGACTTTAACAATAACTAAGAACAATTACTTTAACAATAACTAAGAACAATGACTTTAACAATATGAACAATGAACTTTAACTTTATGAACAATGACTTTAACAATATGAACAATGACTATCACATGAGCTCCATTATCACACTATGACGAAGAAGACCCTTGCCTCGGCCTAGAATATATTTTCTTTTCATTAATAAGACAATGAGAGAAACGCCTATAACAATAGAGTGACTCATATGAGGCAATGAAGACTTATAGTCAAACAATGACTTTTATAGTGAAATTGCAATGAACTTTGCCAAAAGCTATCTCGCGAACCATTTAATATTTTTCAATTCTTGCACTTCGATCTACTGAGGAAACATATGATTTTAATGCTGAATAGCGGGGATAGTGAGGGAAGGGTGTTTTCATTTCCTGTGCGGGCTCTCTCAGCCTATGAAAACACAGAATTGAGTAACAGCAAATCTTCTCCGGCCTCGATCGTGGTCATCCCGTGTCCAAAAAAAGCTTTTGATGGCGTATTCGTGATTAGCGCCCCGTAATTAACAAGACTGGTTGGTCGAGAAATTTCGGAGAGCAGTTTTAAATTTTTCGAAAACGTCAAAAAGTATGCGTTTCGTACGGGAAAACGCCAAAAACCGATGCCAAATTTGACATTTTTTCATCAAAAAGCATGAAATTTCAATAATTTTCAAAATTTATTGCTAATTCATATACATGAAATCAAGTCATTTTTTGGCTTCAATTAACAAAGATTTATTATATTTTTTATATAAATTTAGGCTATTTTGGGCTGAAACAGTACCAAATGTTAGTAGGATTTTATTTTTATAAGATAATTTTTTTGACTTTAACATTACGATAAATGACTTTAACAATAACTAAGAACAATTACTTTAACAATAACTAAGAACAATGACTTTAACAATATGAACAATGACTTTAACTTTATGAACAATGACTTTAACAATATGAACAATGACTATCACATGAGCTCCATTATCACACTATGACGAAGAAGACCCTTGCCTCGGCCTAGAATATATTTTCTTTTCATTAATAAGACAATGAGAGAAACGCCTATAACAATAGAGTGACTCATATGAGGCAATGAAGACTTATAGTCAAACAATGACTTTTATAGTGAAATTGCAATGAACTTTGCCAAAAGCTATCTCGCGAACCATTTAATATTTTTCAATTCTGACTTCGATCTACTGAGGAAACATATGATTTTAATGCTGAATAGCGGGGATAGTGAGGGAAGGGTGTTTTCATTTCCTGTGCGGGCTCTCTCAGCCTATGAAAACACAGAATTGAGTAACAGCAAATCTTCTCCGGCCTCGATCGTGGTCATCCCGTGTCCAAAAAAAGCTTTTGATGGCGTATTCGTGATTAGCGCCCCGTAATTAACAAGACTGGTTGGTCGAGAAATTTCGGAGAGCAGTTTTAAATTTTTCGAAAACGTCAAAAAGTATGCGTTTCGTACGGGAAAACACCAAAAACCGATGCCAAATTTGACATTTTTTCATCAAAAAGTATGAAATTTCAATAATTTTCAAAATTTATTGCTAATTCATATACATGAAATCAAGTCATTTTTTGGCTTCAATTGACAAAGATTTATTATATTTTTTATATAAATTTAGGCTATTTTGGGCTGAAACAGTACCAAATGTTAGTAGGATTTTATTTTTATAAGATAATTTTTTTGACTTTAACATTACGATAAATGACTTTAACAATAACTAAGAACAATTACTTTAACAATAACTAAGAACAATGACTTTAACAATATGAACAATGGACTTTAACTTTATGAACAATGACTTTAACAATATGAACAATGACTATCACATGAGCTCCATTATCACACTATGACGAAGAAGACCCTTGCCTCGGCCTAGAATATATTTTCTTTTCATTAATAAGACAATGAGAGAAACGCCTATAACAATAGAGTGACTCATATGAGGCAATGAAGACTTATAGTCAAACAATGACTTTTATAGTGAAATTGCAATGAACTTTGCCAAAAGCTATCTCGCGAACCATTTAATATTTTTCAATTCTGACTTC
>ARYC01010644.1:0-13694 GCA_000711775.1 Oxytricha trifallax
ACTTCAAGCTTTAAATCTTTGAGACTATTAAATACAAACGCTAAGAATAGAGCAAATCACGAATTCTACTTATTAATAGACCATAGAGACGCCAAGTTCATTCTGCCTTGCCAAAATCTTTTCTTTGACAGTGATGAAAGTTTGTTCATTTAAAGCTTTCCGAATAAACTAGAAATTCTTTCCTCTTGACAAATTCCTGATGAACGCATCAAAGCTCAAGCATGTTTACAGACTAAGAACAGCTATAGGAGTATGTATTGCAAATCTTGAACTAATGCAGCGAGGCATATTCGCTCCTCATCAAAATATCATGAGATATCTAGTTGGGCCATATTCCTTCAATATGAAAGTGATGATTGCTAGATTAGATTATGCTTTCAAAAAGGATCGACTCTTCAAACCTTGGAGTGGCTTTAGTGTAGTTTCCAATGAAGTGCAGCAAGCAGCCAGAGACGACAAATCAATTCATCAATCTAACGAATACTTGAACAAGCCAATTACTTTCATTCTATACTTAGTGCTAAAGCCAGGTTAAAACAAATTGATTCTGAAGGTTTGTAAAGACGAATTTCTTTCTGATGAAGAGTAGGCAGCTCCAGCGTATGGAAATCAATTCAAAGGCTATGGCTAAGTGCAACGACTCTGGTCTGGCAAGATCACTATCAAAGATGTTGCTAATGAACTCTTAGGCATGATTGAAGCAGACTACCCAAGACATATCATGCACCTTAAAGATGAAATCGCGTTCTTAAACAACTGTCAGTGACTAATTCGCAAACTATTAATAATCCCTTCCCTAATACATTCACAACATAATTTATTGCATTATACTCTATAATATAATTCAATCTTCATTCTAGACAAGATAATGCAGCAATCGATTGCAATATTCAAATGCATTAATATCAGGCATAAATTTTGCATTATTATGAGATTTTATCAAATTTTGGGGTTTAAGGTTGTATGGTTCCACCCTTATGTTATATGGTTCCAGGAAGATATCCTGAAGATATCTCCAATTTCAAGACTTATGAAAATTTTCGAGAATATTGCTAATAGCTCTGCTTACTTTATGATTAGCGAGCCTCACTACATTGTTTTGATATAATACAACATAGATGCATATTTAAATGCAAATACAAGCTGATCTGATCGTCTATGGGTTAGTATACAAGAGGCCAAACTTGAAAAATTCTTAGTTTTTCATGACAGTTTATAACAGCTTTCAAACCCCTAGTTTGAGCCTCTAACTTCAAACATCGATTTTTGCCTAAGGGCTCTGACCTCAACTCTAATGATGTTTTCGATGCCTCTGAGATGTTTAATGATGATTTGGATGATTTTGGGATGGTTAGGTGAGAGTTGGGTAAGTCAAGTGTATTGACTTAAGTTTGAGAATAGGCCTAAATTTCAAAGCTATACTACAGTTAAGAAGTCAAAACCACCCTAAAGTAAAACCTACATTTTCTTACCACTCTTATCACAATATCACCATACCCTCTCCAATCAATGCAATTAGGTATAGCAACATCAAATATAAGTGATTGAGCTCAAATTGAGGTGGTATAGATAAATTTGAGAGGCTAGGTTGCATGAATCCATTTAAGGTTGTATGGTTCCAGATGAAGATATCCTGAAGATACCTCAAGGTTGTATGGTTCCACCCCTTAGGTTGTATGGTTCCAGGAAGATATCCTGAAGATATCTCCAAATTTCAAATTTATAAAATTTTGAAGAAAATCTCCTAAAGCTCTGCTTGCTTTATGATTGATGAGACTTACTTCATTGGTATAGCATTCAATAGTATCAGCAAGCTTATTAGTGGTGGTAAATGCTGAAATGAAGATAATTTGTAGTAATATATGAGTACAAACCATGAAAATTCTTAGTATTCTTAGGCAGTTTATAACAGCTTCAAAACCCCAAGTATTGGCCTCTTTCTTCAAACATCGAATTTTTACTAAGAGCTCTTATATCCTCTCAAATGATGTTTTCGATACCTCTGAGATATTATATGATGTTTTGGATAGGTTTGCTATGGTTAGTTATGAGTTGGATGAGTCAAGTGAATTGCTCTTAAGTTTAGATTAACCTAAATTTCATAAGTATTCATAGGAATAGAAGTCAAAAAGACTCTAAAGCCAAACTTGCATTCTCATACCCTTCTCATAGCAACACCTCCATACCACCCCAAATCAAAGCAATAAGGTAGAGCAACAACTTATATAAGTGATTGAGCTTAATTAATGGTAGTTGAGCTGTATTTGAAAAGCTATGTTGTATGACTCCACTCAAGGTTGTATGGTTCCACCCCTCAGGTTGTACGGTTCCAGGAAGATATCCTGAAAATATCTCAAAAATTCATGCACCAATGCATAAAAAATCGATAAGTATGTATAGGGTTCAATTAGAAGTACTAAAGCTGCTTATTCAAACTACATGCAGAATAAACCTAAAGTTGTATGCATCCAGGTTGCATGGCTCCGGCTGTATGACTCCAGGTTGTATGGTCCAAAAATGCCCTATTTAACCAGCGAATTTCATAATTCATTATCACATTAAAAAATTCGCAAATTGCCCCCAAAATTAAACTTTTGCCTCCTGACTTTCTGCTGCCCTAACTTTAGACTCCTCCCTATATTTTATACTCCCCATCATTTTAACATGCTCCTTCTACTCGGGAGCATTAGGGTCCAGCCGCAGCCTATGGTTGGATACCCTCCATTTAAGAGTAAGGTACTGTACAAGCAAAGTTTTTTAGGAAATCTCTCAGTTTTTGTTGTTTTAACTCTAAGCTTTCATTTACTAGTTATTCAACAGAGTCCACTCAATCGATTATAAATCGAAATTATCTATAACAACGCTCTATTAACTTGTAGAGCATTAAGTTTAACTACAGTAGATGATTAATCAATCATTGATTAAATTAAAGAGTCGCTAAAAACTTCAAAATTGCAGCAATTTTAGTGCATTAGCACTAGACAATAAATTGTTTGATAATGATCAAGACTTTGTATAAAATAAAATCAAATAAAATCTAAATCTAACAAAGAGCAATCGATTATAGCTCTAGCATGACCAGTGGCCATTAGTTGAAATGTTTTTGAGAAAATTAAGCAACTTTGTAGAATTTGAGATTTTCTAAAATCAAAATTATTAGTTTCTAATTATCAAAACTTCCCTAAAGTTAGAACCGAATATTTAAATTAGTAGAAGCCCTACTTAAGCGAGACAGTTTATAATTAAATTTATGATTGATTTCTCCAGGTAACTAAGAGAATTGGAACTCTTTTTTACCAGATCACTAGGCAGCGATTCAAGAGGATATTGAATCCTAGAATCAAGCCGCGATCCTTCCCTTGGTGGGTATTAAGACACCATTGGAGGCGGTATTCTTCCCCAACCTCTAAGTTTGTTTATTGGAACTCATTCTTACGTTGGGTACAGAAGAATACTGAGGAGAATCAATCATCAAAATCATTTTTTCTCTTAATCTTTTATAGGCAATCATCAGAGAACAGAATCAAAGCAGGTGAAATCATCTTTTAATAACTCAGTGTAATGTCAGTAAGTAATTAAGCAATTATCTTTAATTAATCTCCTTTAATCTTTCATATAGGTACCAAATTAATTAAAAATCAGAGAGGAGCTCCTAGAATAATCAACGTTTTGATTTCTTGTATATACTGAATTGTGCTTTGAAAAATTATTTTTGATCTTTAGGTATTAGGGCATTTAGGTTTAGGTTCTTGTTCCTGTATTATTTTGATTTCTTTTTTTACCCAACTAAATTGATTTAGTCTCTAAAAACCAGTCTTTCATAATTATATTCTTGATAAGACACCTTAGTGTAGGAAATTAATTTAACTTATAATCTATTTCACATTATTTAAATTAAGAGAGGTTTCAGCAATTTAAAAATTATATTAAGTATTAAATTATTAACTTGATATAAGCTATTATTAATCACTTGTTTAGTGTAATTCCCCATTCAGTTTTTTAAAGCTAATTTAGCCTAAGTTAAGTTTGTATTAAATTGACATTAGAGGAATGAGGATTATTAATTATTAGGTTGCTTAATAAAGGGTAGGAATTATTGATGGTGCATATAAATCACCATCGCATAATTTTAGATAGCTTATTAAAATCATACTTTGCTAAATTTATTTAATCATACAGTAAAACTGACTGCTCCAACAAACTCTTAGGTTCTGGCATTACATGAGATGTCAACTGCTTCCTCATTTCTTCATCATACTTATTCACAGTCTTTCTGTATTCTCCCTTGATTTAGCTATAAATTGCGCGTAAGCGATAGTTTGAATAGTATAATAGTATTGCTTACTCTACCTGTATAAGACTGTCGTTATCAAAGCTGAAGAACCAACCGTCTGAAGGATCGTCAAGATCAAGATGAATATACTATTAGTGCATGTGTGGATCCTCCTTCTTGAATGGGTATATCCCTACGTTATGATAGCCACACCACTTATAGGTTACCACCACAATTGGTTCACTCGGAGCAACCTCCAGAAGTACAACATTTGAAAATCCACTTTGAGGATCCACCTGGAACTTGTAAGTTCGCTTGAAGCGTTCATCGATCACCTATACTTGAGGAATAAGTTAACTTTGATGAGTTACTCACCTTGTAAATCTCCACGATGTATCCACCAGGTGCATGAGCAGAGTACTTGAAGGTGAAGCAGTGCTGCTTCGTAAGTTTGCTTGACTTCATTCTTAAGTTTTATTATAGAATTATATGATTATTACTTAATAATAAATATAAAGAACTTATTTAGGTATTAAAGACTATATATTTTACTGATAAGGCTACGCTTCATTAATACTTGAAGCTCAAAATATACTACTCTTAATTGTGAACAGGCGCTGAGTTGATCAACCAAGCTCTTAAGCTTAAGCAGGCCTATACCTAAAGTTAATGACTTCTATCACAAATCGGATAAGTTCTTAGTTGTCTCCCTTGTACAGGCCCTCAATCTGAATTGTTCTGATGGTGTGAAAGACAAGTTGGATGCCGAACACGATTCTGTACTGCTCCAGCGATTCATCCACGATTTGAAGGACTAGAGTGAGAGAAAGATCATATCCTGTTAATAGAACCAACTTTTTGAGCATCATACTATAGTTGAAATGGTGGTGCATGCTGTTATTTGTGTAGCTACTCTGCTGCAAGAATTAATGCTATTCAGATTGACAACTGCCTTTGATATGCTTGCAATGGATTTTATCACTACTATAGCTACTCTTGCCATATTTTGGTCATTATTATTATAGATTATTATATTTATAGCTTAATAAGAGATTATGCTAATATTGTTAGTTATTATATTAATTTCTAATATATTAAATATGAAAACAACCAAGAAATCATAAAATGCAAGCAATCACTCTGAAATGCATTCGCAGTCTTAGTAAGAATAATCGCTCACCTCGATCGTCAGCGACGATCATCTCAGCCAGCACTCCTTTGAAACCATTAAGCAAAGTTGAGTCAAGATTCAAGACAAGCAAATCATAAAGTGGGGACCTGTAATTTTGGGGAAGAATTTCGTTCAAGTGGTTGCACCAGCTAAGTATTCGTATAATACGGGAGCTCTCCTCAACTCTGGTGAAGTTCCTCCTCAAGTGGATTCTTTATAAGGAGGGTTAATCATTAAGAGGCCTTTGGATGGTATAGATTCTTACTTAAAGGACATGATTGATATCAAGAGTATACATAACGACGATTCATTGTGCCAATTTCTGGAGCAGTTCTTGAGTCAATTTCGCAATTCAAAGCAGGTTAGTCAAATAAATTAAGATTTAAGAATCATTCTAATATAATTCTAATTTAGAAACCCCAGTCAATTTAAGAAGGATAGCCAGTGCAGTTGATATAAACAGGTTTACTCTCTCTTATATAAAATAGAATGTAGCTAAACCATGGATTACCGAAGGATTGTAATCCATACCTAAAACCTTGAGAATCAAAGCTTGCACATAAGCGACTTGAGATAGTAAGAATGTATATGGAAGATTATGAAGCCAAAGTAAATTTCGAAGAAGTTGCGAGTGAAGCAGAGTTTGTATCAAGAACTGTTGAGAAGTTTAAGCATGAGTTGAAAACCAAAGTATTGCATCCTTAAAAACCAAAAAATCTGGCAAGAGAAGGGAGAGAGATAATGAGCAGCTGGTTGCTGCTGTTGGCGAATGCATCGAAGAAGTTGGGATTTATCAGTGCACTGGAAGAAATATTCATAATCGATTGCAAGAAATGAAGACAAGCTCGCCATCAAAGTATCCATTCAAAGTGCCTTGCATCTCAACGATTCACAAAATTCTCAAGAAGTAGTTCCATTTGAAGTTTGGCAAGACAGAAGCAGCGAATGTAAAATATAGAGATCCTGCTTATAACAGCAAACGCTTATGGGTGAGTCGACTGCTATCATAGTTTCTAAGAGAGGATGCAGTAATTATATCAGTGGATGAAAGCAACTTCAGGTCTGACTACTTACCCCCTAAGCAGTGGGCCCTCAATTAGAAGAGTATTCTGGGTAAGAGGAAGAATAAAGTTAACAAATCGAATGCAGTCAAGAAGTATAGTAGAATCATCGCAGGCGATAAGGAGTTGCAGTATGGAGGGATGCTGCTTGGAAAGCAGTCGAATGGTGAATATTCTTAGAAATCATCTTATTCATTGGATGCAGTTTCATCTATAAGATCAAACGATTTACCTGCTTAAAATGTTTATAAAGGTATCAATCTGTAAGCTAATGCAAAGGATTCGTAATCATCCAAACTTCATTCAATAATGTAGAGTAAAGCAAAGCCAATTTCAAAACCCCATTCTAGTACCAGTACTTTAAATAAGTTGGCTAAACATCGATTTTAAAGAAATCCTAGAAATCATCAAGCAGCTCTATAGTAAGCCATTCCTTAATAGTTTTGATTTACAATTTTACAGAAGTCAGGCATTTTACAAACTCCACCTCGTTAGAATTTGAAAGCAAAGTAGTAACTAAAGTAGGATCTATCCCCCATACTTGAAGTTGAAGATACTCCCAATAACCAATCGAGTACTTTGAAGAAATTCAGAAATTTGAAGTTGCAGAGCACTGCAAAGAAAGTCACTTCAGATGATGAGCAGATCAAACGAATTCATTCAGGGCTCGCGCCATTGATTGACAAGGTGTCAAAATTAAAATTGTAATCAACTTTAAAGAAATCAAGCAGTTCGCTATTGAGTTAGAGATAGAGAGAGTTTGTTCAGCTCACTCCAAGAAAGCTGTCGCTATCAGTTTTGAGCAGCTCGAATATTGATGCGAGTAAGTATACAAAAGAGAATTTGAAGGTTGATGGTTGTTGCATGATGATAGTATCTGATAAAATCGTTCTGTTCTTGATAATGCCAAACTATCATACTCAGCTTAGTTTGAGCGATTACTTATCTTTGATAACTTCAAGAATGAGAGAGATGCAAGTTGAGATGTGAACTCTGGGAATTATACTATGATTGGAACTACTATGATAGATGAAGATACCCTGAAGATATCTCTTGGATTGCATGGTTCCGCGCTGAGGTTGTATGGCTCCAGGTTGTATGGTTCCTGGTTGTATGGATCCGAGTTGTATAGATCCATGTTGTATGGCTCCACCCTTAAGTTGTATGGTTCCACCCTTGAGTTGCATGGTTCCACCCTTGAGTTGTATGGTTCCAGTTCTCACAAATTCAACAAGTCTCATTTCAAACCACTAATCATGATGCAAACTTCCATCAAACTTCTAAGATTATAATTCAACTACCGTCCTAAAACCAATTTAACTTTACTAATAGATGACCCATCACAAAATCATAACCAATAAGAAGAATCCAAAGAATGTGATCAACCCTGTGCATATATTCCAGATCAAAGTCAGATTAATCTCAATTATAAGCCAATCTCTCAGTATCGATAGGAAATGCTCTCCAATTTAGGCGATTATGGTTTGAGAGCAAGACAATTGTCGATTGCAAAGTAAACAGAGAAGAGATAACAGTACTCTATGGGTTTGATAGCAGCGATAGCAGTTGATAGAGTGATATCCACTCAAATAATTGAAGGAGCATTCGATTCATTGCTATCGAAAACTTTATATATCAGACGCTGAGAAGTATAAGAACTGACAAAGATCTATGCAACAAGAAGGTGGTGCTTTTAATGGATAATGCCATAATTCACAAGTATTCTGAGATGCTTGCGACTGCTCGTCGCTTCAAAGTCAACGTACTCTTCAACGCAGAATACTCGCCCTGGCGCAACCCAATCGAACAGTTGTTTGCAGACATAAAAAAGAACCTCAAGCAGCAGAACATCAACAGCAAGTAAGCATACTCATTTAACAAACTTATAGAGTGCAGCTGGTCAAGCGCATCCAAGAAGTAATCAAAAACATGAGCGAGGATGATGTTCGAGGACTCTGGGCATTCAGTATCAAGAAATGGATACATACTCTGAGGTATGGCTTTGTATGAGATTCTACTCAAAAACAAGAATTGCATCATACATTGAAATTTCTATAAGCGCTTATACCTAATGCATTGTCATTTTTACTGCCTATACTATTACTGCTGCTATTACTCCTGTTATTAATACTGTACTTAAAATTAATACATAAATGCACGAGGATCCCTGAAAATCGCAGTTTTCATAAGTCTGCTCAAACTATTATGAAGTTTTGACGAGTGGCATCAAATTCTGCTCTACTCCACTCTATATAGCAAATTTCTATGCACTCAAGGTATACACCAGAGGAGTTGAGCAATTTAGGCTGAAATTGGACAAAAATTGGTTCAAAATCAAATATTTCAAGAATTGAATGGGTTGGTGAGAGAGGAGATGCTCTGAGCATCATGCTATCCAGTTTGATAGGAATATAGCAAAAAACTAGCGAATTCGCAACTTCCGCTCGATTTTTTTGACCAGCTGAGATTAGCAGGTACTGCTGGAGCATTGAACTTTATGACGACCAAATTATTCACAAAATTGACCAGCAACAACGATTTTCAAGATTTTTGACCACCATGCTCCAAATTTGGCCTGGTCACCGCATATTTGTGAAAAGTGACACATAACACTAAATTCAGACTAAAAACTGCGATTTTTTGAGATTTTGACCACTACTCTGGTCATTCTGGTTCAAATCAAGCACTCTGGTCACTTTTAGATAGAATCTCAACTTTTATCTCTACTCTGGTCACTTGTAATAAAAAAATGTACTTTGGCCACTTTTTTGACCACTCTGCTCAAATAGGAGAGACAAAAATTCAAAAACAGAAATTTTGACCATGAATAGTAAAGTTGGCCATTTTGACTGAAAATACAGAATTTGGACACTTTATAAGAGTTCAATATGATGCATGTCGATTTTGACACAAAAACCTAATAAAATTTGCTAATTTAGTGAAAAATATAGCAAAGTTGCCACTTTTCGCATATAAGATAAAAAGCATAGTAAATCAGCAGTAATTATATATAAAATTAAATTTGTATTTTTATTTTTACATTTCCCCGATTCAATTGTATTTTATCAATAGTTTATTTATATTCTAATCTTCTGTTAAAATTCATAGCTTTTAGTCTTTCTCTCCAAATGCAGACAAGTTGTTTTATATGCTTGTTATTTTTGCTAATAAATTCTCTAGATCTGTTGTATCTTAAGTTTTTTCTTTCCAAGCCAGTTTAAACCAATCTATTGTTGCAATTCGTATAGTTAACTCTATTTCCCAACAATATTCTTTGAATGTGAGGAATTTTACTATACTATTACACATCTTTATTTTATAAAATTCAATTAACGCGTTTGATGTAGGAGGACCTATTTTATTGATTTCGGGAACAAATATAAAAACAATACTTTTCTGACAAATTGTTTAAAGTCCAGAGACTAGTGCTTTTTATGACCGTCTAATCTGAGATTACTAATCCTTTTGCTGTAGTTATGAGATGAGCTTTTTTGTTCATTTTGAGAAAGCCAAGGTTATTATAGCTAATTGAGATTTAAGATAGATATTAATAATGCTGTAAATTTATTAATACACATATTATTATTATTATTTTTATTTTAGTTGATAAACCAAATTTATTTAAGATAGTCTTCTCTACTCTTAAATACATAGGCTATTCCCACTCTTACAAGTATGGAAAGTGTTGTTGGAAGGTAATTAGGAATGATAAACCACATATAAAAAATAACAAGGCAACATTTAATATATAAAAGTAGCAGAGTGGAATATATATGCTCAAAAGAAAACTTAGTATTATCTTGAGTTTTGATGTAAACATCAAAATTAAAATGCCATAACTTAAATCTTTGAAACCTGCAGCTGATCTTTTAATACGTTTTTGAATCATAAAAGTATGAAGTGAAGTGAAGGTGATTGCTAATTGTAAATTCAAATTTAAAATAATTTTAATAATATAAAACTTTGGTACTTTTAAGCAATATAATTGTACAATAATAAAAGGTCTGAATCTAAATTAAAGGTGATTAAGATTAATTGTTTATTCAATTAAACCATTTAAAACAGCTATAATAGCGACATCCTTAGACAATAATCTAATCTAGGATGATAAGATACAAGCTAGTAAGAGTGACTTTCAGTGGGGACTAGGATTACCAGATGGGAGCCCACAAGGCATGGAAGCAGTGGAAGAGGAGAGTGGAGTCTGAGACTTATATATCTTCAATTATCACATTATTACAAGCGTCAACATCACATGGCTGCCATAGAGCATTAGTGGCTTTGTAGAGCTCAACGATAAGGTGACTATCTTTTGCGAGCAAATACCAATATCATAAGCACAAACCTTTTGAAAATAATAATTGAATGATAAAAGCTGCTCATTTTAAATAATAGATTCAGGTTAGAGACAGAACTTCACAGTATTTGATAATGATTTTATTGCTCAAATCTCATGTATACAGGTATAGGTATAGAAGTTTATTTTGTTTTTCATGCGCTGAAATTGGGACAACGAGTTCCTATTTAGCACTTATCCTGTTTCAAATCTATTGGAGGCCTAATTACTATTAAATAATATTGGTACATTAATTTTTCAGTTTCATCATCCTGTGTTCAAACTAAGTTATTTATTTCAAGAACAGATTAATGAGCTAATTCTTAAACTTCTCTTACTTTAATCAAAATGCTAGCTAGTATCTCTATAATCAAACACTCATTATACTACAGTTGCTATTTTAGATGAAAATGGAATTATTTATTTTTGCAGGATCAACTACTTATCTAAACTCTTAATCATACAGTTAAAAAGTAGGAATTCTTTTATGAGCTCTTATTACTTCTAGCTTTTAATCAAAGAGCCAAACTTCGTCTATAAGTGGAGAAGTTTATCAAATACTTTCACACACAGATTAAACATATGAATTGAGAGAAGAGCAAATTATACTTTCAATCGATCAGTAAGCAATCGCTTTACAAGAAATGTCATAGGAGTGTCAAATTTATCAGATTATTGGATATATATTGCATCTGTAATTTTAGCTGATTAAGTTTACACAGTGGGAAAAAACCAATCTAAATTTTTATATTCTCAGTTTGCTTATTCAATAACATGTTATGAGACATTTAATTGGATTTATACTTAAAACTTGTTAATGGTAATTCTCTTCCTTCATTTTTATTGTACAGTTATATTACTACTGGTGGTTCACAATTTACTCTCTACAAAAATGATAAACCAATGCAGAAAACTTTTCAATTAAAGTCAAAGGTGAATTAAATGGCTCATATTTTAATACTTTCACCTTTAAATTGGAAATAACAGCAAATTTATCAATAGATATAAATGACTATGTTGTTAACACATATAAAAAATAAGCTCCTATAAAACTAGATTGAATATTAAAGTTTAAGCTGAAACTAGATTAAATTATAATTTCACAACGTTTTATAATTTCGATGTAGATATAGTAGAACTTAATATTTAGAGTTAATTAATTGCAAATCTACTTCATTCCTTTGTAATGCTTGAAAATGAGGTATTAATAATAGAACTTGAAAAATCAGACTATTGATTTTAAAACATAATAGTTGTGCTAAAATATTATAACATTGAAAAATTCATTATAATCTTAATATCTAATAACGATAAAAGTTTACAAAACATTTCCTATTTAATTGGAAATATCTTTAAATTAAACCATAAAATTAAACTAACAATTAGACATTGTAAAACAGTAATAATACATTTAACAAACATGTTACTGATTATTTAGACTTTTTTGAAATAGTAATATTAATAAAATACATTCAAAATGGAGAAAATGAAAAATAAAAACTAATAGTTTAAATACATAACAGCCACTTATCAAATTATATTTCTATTTTTTAAACTGAATATCGTAATTAAAGATACCGTTTAACCTAAACTGTAATTAATATAAATTGAGTCTGTTAATATTTTATGCTAATTATTTCTCCAATTTAATCTCATTTCCTGCAGTGTCCCTAGTTGTTGAAGCTGCTTTTGTAAATAAGATATTTTCAGGGAATCTTCAGGATATCTTCCCAAAGAGAGTATTTATTGATTAATAGGTGTTTGCTGGTATTGCTGCTTTAGGATTGTTAATTTTTAATAAAAAAATCAGGATTTATTATGATTATTGATGATGGAAGATGATTCATCAGATCATAATTATACATTTGAAGAACAAGTTTCCTTATGCTATAACATTAGCTTGTCTTTGGCATTGAAATATATAAGGATGAAACATAGTCATTCCGTACACAAAGTTTCCCTTGATTATTACTCTATTGCAAACATCTAATTAGCATGGTTGCCAAAGTACTCCATTCGAATTATAAGGTCCAACTATCATATGACCATCTCTTGCGATGGCTATTGTTTGTTACTATCTTTTAAGCTCTTGTTAAGAATGTGATTCCATATTTCAATTCATATTGTGAGCATTAACTTATATCTTCGTATTCCATAGCATGTACTTTATTTCTTGGAGTAGAACTAAAGTTGCAAGGTGAAAAAGATGTAGGCCAGTAATCTCTATTTAAAGAATTTTCAAGACAAGCATCGAAATCTATAATTGTAGCAGCTGAAATAGTTGTTGAGTAGAAAGCATCAATGCTTACTGCTGAATTGCCTGTCAATATTAGAACTCCAATTAATTAGACACCAACAGATGTTACTTCATATCCTAATATTCCTGTATATTTGTACTCTGTCTATGAATCAAGAACATTTTATCAAACTTAATTCAAAGATATTAGTTAAACTTTGCCTAAGAGTCGAAATTTCATGCAGTAAGCGCAGCTGTTTTAAGATTAAAGTAACTTAAAAACTGAGTAACTTTTCAGAAGGTATTTAGAATCTCCTGAGTTCATACAATTATTAGGGAGAAAATTCGTTTAGACTGTGATTATTGTTTAAGCGTCTGCATCATAGGTACATCTGATTGTCAATTTTCTGTTCCATACACAGCCTTCTTCTATTGAAGTATTATAAGCATATTGTAAATTATCAGTGCAAGTTTATTCTTCTAATTCTATATCATTAAAAGGGACATGTAATCATCTGTCTCAAAAAATTAATTTAGGTTAAAGCACAACTGATTATCCGAAGTATCAATTTCTAAAAATATAATGTGAGATAATTTCTTAATATTAATACATTTGC
>ARYC01010645.1:0-12739 GCA_000711775.1 Oxytricha trifallax
GTTGATAAGACAACAATTTGAGCGAGAGAGGAAAGAATGAATGTTATAAATAAGTTTTAAATTGAAACGAATGAATATATTCACATATTAAATGGTCCATTAAGGGGTTTAGCTTCTCGTTCTTCTCCTCTTCTTATGGCTTGTTTGGACTCATATTTCTTCTGCCAGCTCCAACATCTATGTTCATTTTATCTGGCTTTTAAAAATTTATGAGTCTCTTGCTCACTTCATGAATTGTCTGTTACTTTCTCTCTCTATGAACCTTAGAATGCTCTTTCATTAGATATATACCAGTGCCAGATTTTCCTATAAAGTTATATGCCAAAGCTTACTTGAAAGATAAGGATGCTTCTTAAGTTCCTCTAGCCAAGCTGAGCTTATTAGAATTCCTTGCTTCTTCTAGTCTTCAGGAGAGATAGAATATCGTTTCTTATGTGCTTCTTCAATTATTTCTCTTAGATACTCCTCTTTTATTGTACCAAGAACACCAAAGAAAAAGTTCCTCTCTGGTAGTTTATTAGAGAGTTGTTTCTTGGGGAAGGTAAACTACCACTTCCTAATCTTACATGGCATCCTCATAAAGATTAGTTACTGAAATCTCAGGGTAGTTAGGAATTTCTGTTAGTTTAATCTCTTTATTTTTAAAAGCTTTCTTCTCCTCACAAAGTATTGCTTTCAAGAAAGAAATTTTAGTACCTTCCATTGTTGGAAGGAATAATCCAACTTTATAATATGTTAATATATTAATAGTCATCAAGTTATCTTACCATGTAAAGTTAGGTATCGATAGAGATCTTCCTTACTTCTGAATCTTGATATCATTTCTTGAGCCTCGACTCTTTTCATTTGATCATTGAGTGATTCCATCTTTGTTCCTCTTCCTATTAATGAATTTCAAATTATAACTTATAGACTTCTGGATTCTATTGTTTAAAATCTTACTATTAAATATGGGCATCTTATAGAAGGTCAACCCTGCAAAGATACGAGGAGGAAATTTGCAGAAGCTGTAACAAACTGCAGAGATTGAGCTCCATTTACATCAATTTAGTTCCATTAAATTAGTACTAAATTTGTTTGAATTTAATTAGTACTGGTACTAAATTCGTTTAATTTTAATTGGTACTAATTTAATAGTACCAAAACTTAATTAGTACCTAGTTTTAAACTAATGAGGTTTTAATGGAAAAGTTCCAATATGGTTCAAAACCTAACTGGTACCAGTACCAACCTCAATTTTTTCTAAGTTGGTACCAAAATTAAAAATATTAAGCATGAATTTAGAAAATTTATAGTTATAAACTTAGTATAAATATGATGTCTAACGCCTAAGAAGCAACCATTGTTGTTGCAGTACCAACTCCTATACAAAGTTACTATAACAAGAGAGGTTATTAAAGCTTTATAATAGAAATTTAAATTTGAATTTAAACATGGCGGCTAACTTAAATCGCAAAGCAGTCTCTCTTGGCAGTGGATAATCTTAGCTAAACTTTGGCTAAACTAAGAAGAAGAGATCATCTACATTGAAAAGGAGCCAGAGCTTAAAGCTTTTGAGTTTGAATCAGAGGTGTTTGTTCTAGAAATAAATATCAGAAGCAGAGAGCAGAGATGGGTATTTAAACGCTAATCGAAGATGTTGAGGAGTTAAAAGAATAGCTCCCAGTAGAAAAGATTAAAGCATTCTAATGTGATGAATGCTAAAATTTCTTCTCAACTGATTCGAGCTTGAAGAGGCACATCAAAGAGATGCACTCTAGGAGAGCTAAGATATATTTTAAGCACGAAAAGGTCGATGGCAAGTATTAGTGCACGACTTGCATGAAGTCTTACACTCACTCAGCTAAAGTTAAAAGACACATGCAAAAACATCATTTAAGTGAGTTTTTAATGCAAGATAAAGAAACATAAAAACTTATACCAGCCAAGAGAAAGTCCAATACTATAGAGTCTTAAAGAGAGCAGGAAGAGAGACTTCAGAAGCAGAAACGTTTTGAGTCAATGAACCAACCAGCTAATGAATTATATATAGCATGCTTGTAAGAGAGAGCTATGTATATACCTGCATTAAACGCAGTAGATCTCAGTTTTTGCATTGACAACTATTTACATATTGATGTGCCTAACAAGGCAAAACTCATAGTAGTTGATGAGTATGCTTATAAAGTATATCCTTTCAAATATCTTATTAGGAACGAGCAGTATCAAAATGAGTTTGCCAATGAATACATAATACTAAGAGAGGCTCATAAAAGGTAATGCAAGAACTTGCTTAAACTCGATGGAGTTATTCTTGGACATGGTTTTATTGCACCACGACTCAAGAAATTTGAAATGACTCTAAGAGAATATCTCTACCATAATAGATACCCAGATGACTTGAATGAGATACTCACGGAAATGACCAAGGGTGTGAAAGAGCTGCATGATCTAGGGTATGTTCATAGAGATTTGAAGCCAGAAAATGTAATGCTAAATCTCTGTCCTTTAGAAATAGTAGTCATTGATTTCAATGGAGCAATAAGGTAAGAAATAGTGACTTTAGCTAAAGTGCTAGGCACACCTGGGTACTTCCCAATAAGAGAGAAGTGGACTAATGGCTCTGTTTAGTGGGATGTCTGGGCGGTAGAAGCAATTATTTAGAGTGCGATATGGAAAGTATGTCTTACTTCGGAACAAAGCAAGAAAAGTAATCAATAAGCATGGCTGTTAAACATATAAAGCAGGAAGATGTATGCACTTAGATTAAGAAAATGGTTGAGATGATCAAAGTAAGAGCTCCAGCATATCCAAGATCATCATTAGAAGATATACTTGAAACATTAAAGAGAGCTAAATTCAAGAGATACCACAAAGATAAGCAGATAAAATTATTTGAATTAATGACACTAAAACTCATTAAATATACATTAAATTCACATCAAACCTGCGTTTTCTCTACTAACCCCAATAAGACCCCAACTATACCCTACAAATCAAAGCACTTATAAACCTCACTAAGGGGTTTTGGGGTTTTGATTGTATTCCTCATAAAAATTTTATCAAAAGTTTAAACAAAAGTTATAATTCTAATTAATAAAAAATATCAAGAAATTCAATCCAATTTAGTTGTAACCGATGACACATGCTTGATAAGCATTAAAACGTTAATATAAAGCACTAAATAGAGAAGGACCATAATTTCATTTTATTTCAATTAAATTTCCATTAATCTGAAAGAATAAATTTTAGCATGATTTTCAAAGCAGTATTTTAAAAAGTATAAAAAATAATTATAAAAAATAATTCTTTTGTTGTATTTTTACCAAAATAAGTTCAGAATTTAGGGTTATTCAGTTTATATATCATTAAAAATTATATAATAAATCTTTAATTTATAAAAATAAATTATTTCTCACTAATTTTTAATTATAATTCGAAATTTTTAAAAAGTTCGGGTAACGACTCCGGGGGTCAGTTAATATATATATATTTTAAATTATAAATTAGTATAAAATACATTAAAAATTGAATTATCTTATTACAACCCGATAAAAAGTCGAAGAAACTATTTGATTGTATTAACTCTACATTAACTGTTAAAATTATAATCATTTTTATTTATAAATGAACAAATTTAAAAAATTTTAAATATTTAAAAATATTTAGAAATTTTATCAATTCCATAAAAAAATGAATATAAAATTTTGTTATTGATATAAATATTTGTCTTAAATAATAAAATAAGTTATGCAATGAATCAGAATAGATTTTGATAAATTTCTAAATATTTTTAAATATTTAAAATTTTTTAAATTTGTTCATTTATAAATAAAAATGATTATAATTTTAACAGTTAATGTAGAGTTAATACAATCAAATAGTTTCTTCGACTTTATATCGGGTTGTAATAAGATAATTCAATTTTTAATGTATTTTATACTAATTTATAATTTAAAATATATATATATTAACTGACCCCCGGAGTCGTTACCCGAACTTTTTAAAAATTTTGTATTATAATTAAAAATTAAAAACTATTAAATTACAAACTGTCTATAATGAATTATACAATCTCTTTAATATCATTATTTTTGTAGAAATTTTAATAAATAAATTATAATTATGAACAAAAATTTTTGTCATTAGGAACTATAATTGTCATACTTTATTTTCAAAATTTGCCAATTTTATTGATATTTATTCAATTTACTGAAGAAATTAAGGTTTACTGGTTATTATCAATTAAATTTTCATTAAAATAATAAATATATTAAATTTTTGTTTTAAATAAAAAAATTTATTTTGCTTTTAATTAAAAAAAATATGCATAATATTTAATTATGTTGAAACAATATTTTAGTTTATTATAAACAATTTATATTTTATTTGTACTAAGAGTATAAGAATTTAATTTTTCTCTTGTAATTAAATTATTTTATTTTATAAGCAATGTAAAAGTGAGTATTTTTAAATGATATTTGAAAATAATAAAATTTAATCTATCTTTATTATCATTGAATTTGTTATTATTTCTGGGTATTTAGAAGGATTTCATTTATAATTTATTAATTTTCTAAAAATTAAACAATTGCTCTTTCATAAGTCATAATGTAGCATATATTAAGTTTGGTTTATAATTACTAATAAAATGTTTAATAACTTTTTGAAATTTAATTATTTCTTATAAAATTAAATAATTTAAAGGATATCTGAATTAGAAAATCTAGCTCTAGGCCTTCACTTAAGAAAAAATATCTTAATAATTATAACATATTAGATCGTTTTGGTCTTTAAATTAAAGTAATTATGTAAAATTATTGATAGATTAGTGTAGAGAGACCTCAATTCTCTATTTCCGAAAGTAAATAAGAAATAAATATACAATTTTATGTATAAGTAACATAAATACTTATATATTTAAAATAAAAAATTTATTCATAACTTCGCTTGTAAGACCAAGTCTTTCCTCCTTATTTTGATCCTTAAGTTATATTTTTTAATAATAATATTTGTGAATTAATTGCAATTTATGTAAATAATTAGAGAGTTAGTATCTATATGAACTAAGGTCTAATTCTAAATGAAATACAAATCTATGGTGATATCTTGTATTTGCAGGGAGTTAGGCATAAGATGATTTAGTAAGCCAAAAGCTATTGAATATATTATTTTTGAAGACTTAATCTTATTGATAATAATGCTTAGTTACATTTGGAGTTATCAATAAAGAGTCTGCAAGAGATTTTTATAAAATATTATATTATTTAAGTAGATTTATTTGCAAAAGATAAATTGCTGATTTTCTTATTAAAATACTATTAATCAATAACTATAAGTATAAATTTTATATCATACTAAGAATTTAATATTATGAATATTAAATATCTAGTAAACTTATCCAAATTTCAATTAAATTGTTAAGTAAATTAATATTGGAAAACCTCATATATCTTGAATAAGTTTTATAAAAGTTTTCCAATTCTATAATTATAGTTTTTAGACATGGAAAATTTTTTAGTTCTTAAAATAATATTTTAAACTTAATTTGCCATTTATTTTTAATATTATTATATTTACACAATCAAAACCCCAAAACTCCTTAGTGTAATTTATAAGTGCTTTGATTTGTAGGGTATAATTGGGGTCTTATTGGGGTTAGTAGAGAAAATGCAGGTTTTTTGTGAATTTAATGAATATTTAATGATTATTAGTGTACTTAATTCAAACAAATTTTATCTGCTTATCTTTGTGGTACCTCTTGAATCTAGCTCTCTTGAGTGGTTCATGCATGTCTTCTAACGATTGTCTTGGATAAGCTGGAGCTCTAACGATTATCATCTCTACAAGCTTCTTAATTTCATTGCAGACATCTTCCTGTTATATATGTTTAGAAGCCAAACTTATTGATTATTTTTCTTGCTTTGTTTCAAAGTATGACATACTTTCTATATCGCACTCTAAGATTATGGCAGCAACTGCCCAAACATCCTATTAAACAGAGCCATTAGTCCACTTCTCCCTGATTGGAAAGTATCCTGGTGTGCCAAGCCCCTTAGCCAAAGTCTCTATTTCTTATCTTATCGCTCTATTGAAATCAATGACTACAATTTCTAATGGACAGAGATTTAACATAACATTTTCAGGCTTCAAATCTCTGTGTACATACCCAAGTTCATGAAGCTCTTAAACACCCTTAATCATTTCTGACAGTATCTCATTTAAATCATCTGGGTATCTATTTTGATAGAGATACTCTCTTAAAGTCATTTCAAACTTTTTTAGTCTTAATGCAACAAAGCCATGCCCAAGAATAACTCCATCGAGTCTAAGTAAGTTTTTAAACTATTTTTTCTAAGCCTCTCTCAAGATTATGTATTCATTTGCAAATTCATTTTGATACTGCTCGTTTTCAATGAGATGCTTGAAAGGATATACTTTGTAAGCATACTCATCAACCACTATAAGTTTAGCCTTTTTTGGCAGGTCAAAATGCAAGTAATTTTCAATACAGCTGTCAATATTAATTGCATTCAATGCAGGTATATACATAGCTCTTTCTTAAAGACATGCAAGACTAGCGTTTACTGGCTGATTCATTGATTCAAAACGCTTAAGTCTCTTGAGCCTCTCCTCCTACTCTCTTTATGTCTCAAGAAAGTTGTTTTTTCTTTTAGCAGGTATAAGCTTTTAAGTTTCTTCATCTTTAATCAGGAATTCGCTTAAGTGGTGCTTTTGCATATGCCTCTTTACTTTGGCTGAAAGAGTATAAGACTTCATGCATGTTGTGCACTAATACCTACCATCTACTTTATCATGCTTAAAATAGATCTTAGCTCTACCAGAGTGTATCTCTTTGATGTGTCTCTTCAAGCAAGACTCAGCTGAGAAGAAATTTAATCAGTCTTCACATTAATATGTTTTAACTTTGTCTATCTTTTGCTGTTCCTTTTCTTCCTCAATCAATTCAATTTATGTTTAAACTCCCACCTCTGCACTCTATTTCTTGTTTTAAACTTCAATTTTAAAGACTTCTGCTTCAAACTCTAGAACTTTTAGCTCAACCTCCCTTTCTATATAGATTACTTCTGGTTTCTTGGAGGACCCAAAGTTTAGTTATGATAATCCTGCTCCAAGAGAAACTGCTTTACGATTTAAGTTAGCCGCCATGTTTAAATTCAAATTTAAATTTCTATTATAAAGCTCTAATAACCTCTCTAGTTATAGTTACTCTGTACAGGAGTTGCCACTGCAACAATAATGGTTGATTTTGAAGTATTAGAGATCATATTTATGCTTAGTTTATAACTATAATTTTTCTAATTTCATGCTTAATATTTTTAATTTTGGTACCAACTTAGATAAAATTCAGGTTGGTACTGGTACCAATTAGGTTTTGAACCAATTTGGAACTTTTCCATTAAAACCTCATTAGTTTAAAACTAGGTACTAATTAAGTTTTGGTACTATTAAATTGGTACCAATTAAAATTAAACGAATTTAGTACCGGTACTAATCAAATTTAAACAAATTTAGTACTAATTTAATGGAACTAAATTGATAAAAATGGAGCTCCATCTCTGAAGTTTGTTACAGCTTCTGCCAGCTTTCTCCACGTATCTTTACCAGGTTGACCTCCTATAAGATGCCCATATTTAATACTAAGATTTTTAACAGTAGGATCCAGAACTCTATATATTAAAATTTGAAATTCAATAACAAGAGAAGGAACAAGGATGGAATCTATAAGTACTGCAATGAAGAGGGTTGAAGCTTAAGAAATGATCTCAAGATTTAGAAGCAAGGAAGATCTCTATCGATACCTCACTTAGCATGGTAAGCATGTGACATATACTTAATCATATGCTATAGTGGGTTTATTCCTTCCAACGATGGAAGGTACCAAAATTTCATTCTTAAAAGCTATACTCTGCGATGAGAAGAAAGCCTTCAAAAACAATTAAATAAAGTTGATCGATATACCAAACTACCCAGAGATTTCAGTCACTAATCTTTACGAGGATGCAATGTAAGATGAATAGTTGGAGTTTATCTTCCTACCAAGAAACAACTCTCTAACAAACTTCCAGAAAGGAGCTTCTTCTTTGGTGTTCTGGCACTTTAAGAGAGAGTTACCTCAGAGAAATCATTGAAGAAGCTCACAAAAAACGCTATTCAATTTCTCCTGAAGATTTAAAGAAGCAAGGCATATTAATATACGAGACCTGGCTCGCAGACCTTAAGAAGCATCCCTTCCTCTCTAGTAAGCTTTGATTTATAACTCTTTTAGGAAACCTGTAACTGGTATATTTTAATGAAAGAACATGCAAAGGTTCACAGAGAGAGAAAGTCATAGACCATTCATGAAGTGAGCAAGAGACTTTATAAGATGTTTAAAAGCCAGATGAAATGAACATAGATGCAGGAGGTGGCACTAATAGATGAAATATGGGCCCAAGCAAGCGATAAGAAGAGGAGAAGAAAGAGAAGTCAAACCCCTTTATGGGTTAGTTTAGTAATTGAACTTATTCATTTATTTAAATCTAAAACTTATTTATAAACATTCATTCTTCCTTCTCTCGCAAAAAATGTTGTCTTATCGATGCTCACTCTTTTGCAGCTAATCTGAATCAAGTCTTCAGTAACTATAGACAAGTCATGCATTAGGTGATACAGCAGCAGTTTCTTGTAGTGAGTCTTGATTTAACTCCAGTAGAATTCAATTCCATTAAATTAAGGGCTGTAAGGAACGTTATATACAGGAGTTATGTTTAACTCTTCATAAGCTTTCTTAGACTCCTTAGTCTTAAGAACTGAAAGGTTGACAACAAACAGGATAATCTCTTGGTTGCTATAGTTCTCTCTTAGCTTATGTAGAAACACTATATACTACTCTCGCTTAATAGAGCGAGGATGAATAACATAACTTTCTAAGCCAGAGTCTTCACTAATACCTGCTAAAATTGCATGGGTTACAACCTTTACTTTCTAATCATAGACTTCTATATTACCATACTTCTTATACCAAGACTTATTAATAAAGGTGTTGAAGGTAAACACAGCTTCATCAGCATGTATAAACTTGATGTTATTGCCAATAGCCCTCTGCATTAATCATATATAAAGTTTAAAAAATTACTATAAAATGGCACTGTAAAATCAATCACTCTCTTCACTCTGTTGACAGTCTTGAAAGTAATACCATTTCTTCTATAAATATTGGCTATAGTCTAAGGAGAGATACGCATGTCAGGAAACTTGCGATGAAACATCACAGCTCGCTAGTCTAATGGAAAGTGTGCCCAATACTTCAAAGTCTTCGAGTCGCAGAGGAAGTCAATATGAGCCTGAGAGAACTTTTATTTTCTTGCAGGATACGTTCAAGAACCAGAATTATAATGCTAAACAGCTAGCAAGCAGTGATACCTAACAGTTGAGGCACTCATGCGTAGGAGTCTTACTGTGGCTGTATAATTCATTACTGGTTTGACTTAGTCTATATCAATACTTGTACCATACCATACCTAAGCTTAAGCAGTAAATCTAAATATTACTCATCATAAATAGACCCTAATTTTTGCTAATTTCTATTTCTCATTTTGCAATTTGACCTAATTTCTCTATTAACCCAATAAGACCCCAACTATACCCTACAAATCAAAGTACTTATAAACCTCACTAAGGGGTTTTGGGGTTTTGAATCTATTTGATTATATAAAATATAATAAATATCTATAATAAAAAGAAGAAATTTTTGAATTTAATACACAATTTCAAGTTTTAATTTTATGTTACAAACCTTAATTATGTTCAGGTGTTTATATGTGAGTATAGATGAGGGTTCATTTAAAAGTTTAAATATTTTTAAATAATTTAAGTAAGTATTAGAGAATTTTTGCAAAAATTCTAATTATTGTTTCACTTTAATGTTAAAATTGAAATCATTGAAAAACTATTTCATAACAATTAAAAATATTTAAGTCTTATCATTAGAAATAAAATTAAGGCACTTTGAAAGGATTTTCGAAGCTAATGGTATATATTTTAATTATTTAAGATATTAATATTGACAAGTGATTTCAAAGTAATGAAAAATAATTACATCAAAGAAGATTATTGAATGTTATTAAATTAGCGAATAAATCAATTTTGCTATACCTCTCTTAAATATTATTATTTATTTTTATTTGAATTTTAAGAATCAGTAAACTATATTTTATGAATAAGTTACCAATAAAAGTAGAAACTATCTCAAAATGTACATAAATAAAATAAATTAATCTTTAAATAAGGTCCTACATATTCTACAATGCGATAGAATAGCTGTTAATTTAAGGGCCAACATATTACATATTTACTGTTTAAATAATTTGAGGAATGAATAAGACCCTTAAATAAATCAAATTTCCTTTTCTTACTTAAAAAGTTGTAATTTTTCCTAAATTCTATTTCCTCTATGGCAATCCATTTTTATCTCATTTACAATCACTTTTTCTACCTTTCTTAAATAATAAGAGTGATACTCTTGTAATTTATGAAAATCAAATTTTTATTATATTCACTAATAAAATACTAAAATTTAAGTATAACTCAAATAAATTCCTAATATAGTATTTGAACAATTTTCTCGATCGAAAAACCATTTAACTTTCAAAATAGCAGCTATAAAACTGTTTATTTATCTTCACATGAATTTAAAATTTGTGCTTTTTTAATTACTGAAAATTAAATATTAAATAAAGAGAAGGAAAATATTTATCCTTTTTTGTGAGTTCTTGCTTAACTTTCTTTATTTCTTAATAAATATATTTATAATATTAATAATTGAATTGTTTTTAATTATCTAAATCAGTATATTACTAGACTATTTTATCCTATGCTTTTTTTACTTATAAATTTTGAAATATTTCTGCCCATAATGAAATTTTAATGTACAAAGCATTCATATTTGATTTCAAATGGATTCTTTGATTATTGAGTTAATATTTAAATGTAAGTTTTGAAAAATCACAACTATTAATAGGTAATGCTTTTCATATGTGGCATTACTTAAATTGAAGAATTCTAAACATCTTTTTTAGATATTGATCAATTGAAAAATATTGAATTAATAATATTTTAATAGTGCTAAAGAATAATGTAGCATAGATAAGTTAAGATAAAAAATAAGCAAAACTATTAAAATGGATAAATGTGGATTGCGTTGGATCATTTGTACTATTAATTTATAAATATATTAAAATAAGTGATTTGAAATAAATTTATAATTATTAAGGAGGTGAATCTGTTACAGGAACCCTAAGTTTCAGAGTAAATAAAACTATTAAATTAATTGATATTATATATTGATTAAAGAAGGTTTAGATTTTGTTATTAAAAATTCTGAAATACAGAAATAATATAATTATTTTTTAATTATATTTAAGGTGGTTGTTGTATAATTTATAAAAATTTGCAAATCTCATGAGCATTTAATTGAATTTTTGAGAGATAAAAATGAAATTTTAAGGCATACTTTTTAAAATTAATATAAAAAGGTTTGCATAATTATGATTCATTTATAAGGAAATTAAGTGAAAATTAGACATTTTACATAAAGTAAGCTCAGAGTTATGCCTCAGTTTACGAATTATTTCTATCTAAGTAAATTTTATTGATTCTATAATATTAAATTCAATTTAATTCTTGTTTTGATTATTGTTTAGTATACAAGTTATTTAGTCTTCCATGCATTTATACTATAAAGATATTCTTTGTTACTTTACTTAGAATCCCTTTTACACTTCAGATAAATGAATCAAAACCCCAAAACCCCTACAGTAGTTTTATTGAATTTTCATCTATAAAAGGCTGCAATAACGCATACTTTATTAGGATTTTAATAGAGTTTATATAGGGGTGTAATTTTTTAATTTTAGTAATTTAAATGAGAATAACAAGCGAGTTTTTAAAATGTTTCGCGCAAACATAGTCTTAGATTCATGAGGCAGTTCTCAGAATTATTCCTTTTTATTTGCTGTTTGATTGTATCTATCTACACTTCACTTTAATTGTTTGGTTTGATTATTATTAAGTATGCAAGTTCTCTGAGGCATTCAAAACCCCAAAACCCTTTCAGTAGTTTGATTGAGTTTTTGATTGATAAAAGTAGACTATTAGTGCATACTTTATTAGGGTTTTAATAGGGTTTATGTAGGGGTTTAATGTTTAAATATTAGTATTTTAAGTGAGTATAACAAGCGAGTTTTTAAAATATTTTCACACAAACATAAGCTTAGAGTCATGTGGCAGTTCTCTGAATTTTATCTTTCTAAGTTGATGTTTGATTGTTTCTATTGTTTGTTAATTCTCTTAGCTTGGCTTGATAATAGTTGAGTATGCAAGTTCTCTGAGACCTCCATTTATTTTATTTTTATCGAGATATTGTTTGATTCTCTGCTTAGAATCTCTCTCACCCCTGCAGCTAAAGTAATCGTTTCTTGGCATGTCACTCTCTATTATTATTACTGCTAGAGCCCAGATATCCCATTAAGTGTCTCCATCTCTCCAATCCTCTCTCTCTGGGAAATATCCAGGAGTGCCGTATACATTTCCTTATGCAGAGGCTTGCACTCTTTGAGCTCTGTTGAAGTCAATAATATAAACTCTAAGAGGCTGAAAGTTCATCATGATGTTCTCAGGCTTTAAGTCTCTATGAACATAACCTAGCTTGTGAAGCTCTTCAATTCCTTCAACTATCTGCTATACTATCTAGCTAATT
>ARYC01010646.1:0-21822 GCA_000711775.1 Oxytricha trifallax
CTTTAAGAGCAGTGCAATAGACTTATAGTTCAGTACTGGTTTGAGTTATTAACTGTATATATCACATCCATAACGCAGATTAAACACTAAATCTATATACTCTTTATCATAAATAATCCCCAAAAGCTTGTAATTTTAGTCTCGCATTTAATTAATAACCCCAACCCCTAACAAATTCCCTACAAATCAAAGCACTTATAAACCTCATTAAGGGGTTTTGGGGTTTTGAATAAGAAGAAGGTGAAGGATGGGTTGATAGAACAGAGAGATTCACGCAAAGTCAAAGTAAAAATAGAAGAGAAAAAACTATAAATAATAATATATAATTGGCAGTGTAATCATTTTAGCTAAGCATTTGCCTGAAAAACTTCAGTAGATTGAATGTAAAACTTAAATAAGACAAACTACTGAGGGAAATAGAAGGAAAACGCTTTGACTTTATCAAGCTCGTGAAAAAGAGACTACAGAGAATAATAGTATTGAATTGTATAAAAATAGCTCAGACACAATTAACAAGAAATTGTGTAGTTTTGGTGCTTTATTATGCTATCTTTCGAATGTAGACAATAAAAACACTGAGGTAGTACATAGCTTGGACAATACTGAACGTAGAAGTGTATATTTAACCGTATTGGAACTAGGAAGTGAAAGAATCATAAAATAGAATCATTTATTTGATAATATCTTTAAAGTAAAAATGTCATAAACAGAGAATAATAGTGATGGGTGATTACAATTTCCTCCTAAAAGATTAAAGTAAGAGACAAAAAAAAGAAGCCACAACTAATATATTCCACAAGTAGTAGAGACACATACAAGAGGTAATCATTTAGATAAAATACTTTCTAACGTTCAGACGAGTTGTTGGTAAACAAGCAAACTAAATTAACAGACCATAAATTATGCTAGTAAAACTTAAGATAAATTTTCAAGAGAGGGATATAAAATTATCAGATAGAAAGAACAAGCTGAGGATTTCCGAATTAAGAAAGTAATGTTGGAAGTCATTTAAAGATGGTGGGAAACAATTAACCACCTGACTTACCAATTCAGAAAAGCTTTGAAAAAAATTAGAAAAATACTAAAAAGCTAAAAATTGGTACTATTACTTAACCACCGCAATGACCTATCAAAGACAAGTAACTAGCATCCAAAAGCATTTCAAGATAAAAAAATATATGGAAAGAACCAATCAGAAACCTAGAACAATGCCTCGATAGAAAAGACATAAAAGTTTTCTTTTATCAAGTAAAAAGACTGACTAAGAGTTATAAGCAATCATAACAAATTAGAGGAATTATAAATGAAGAGAGAGAGAGGAAATAAAAAAATCCTAAAAAAAGATATAAATTAAGATTGTATTTTTCGTTTGAGAAGAATATGATAAATACAATACACAATAAAATATAAATTAGGACTCTGTTAGACTTGTTAGAATTACTTTAAATCGTCATCTTCTTCATCATCTTCTTAATTTTCAACTTTTCTTGTTCTTTGTGAAACATAGCGAGATATTCGTGTTTGGTCCAACATCTTACTGCCTTCTATTTCCGCTTTGTTAGGACTGCAACAGTTGAAAGCTCGAGCACTTCTCACTTTGAGACTGCTATATCAGACTTATTGATCAAGTAGAAGATTCCATTTTATTCACTGGAAATTTAATAAATTTGAGATTTTAAGTAATTAAATTAAACACAGTATTAATTAATAAATATCATCTTAAAATTAATTAAGACATCCCTATTAAAAATTCTCTATAGATTAAATATATTAGCAGAAACTTTAATTTCTGATCATTAAAACTTAAAAAGTTTTAATATGTTTAATTTAATTACTTAAAATCTCAAATTTATTAAATTTCCAGTGAATAAAATGGAATCTCCTCCTTGATCAATAAGTCTGATATAGCAGTCTCAAAGTGAGAAGTGCTCGAGCTTTCAACTGTTGCAGTCCTAACAAAGCGGAAATAGAAGGCAGTAAGATGTTGGACCAAACACGAATATCTCGCTATGTTTCACAAAGAACAAGAAAAGTTGAAAATTAAGAAGATGATGAAGAAGATGACGATTTAAAGTAATTCTAACAAGTCTAACAGAGTCCTAATTTATATTTTATTGTGTATTGTATTTATCATATTCTTCTCAAACGAAAAATACAATCTTATAATTTTACAACCTGATGTTTAAAGATAGCAGAAATGGATATTCATAATTTGGGTAAAAAACATTTATATAATCATGATTAATAAACAAGAGAGTGAAATAAAAATTTTTAATTTTTTAATGAACAAGATAATGTATAGAGTATTAAAGAGTATAATTTCTAAAAAGCCATAGATCCAGACGGATTTGACAGAAAATTCCTATTAAAGTCATATCAGAATCCTGCAAACAGTATGATAGAAAATCGCATAATGGCTAAAACAGCAACAATTCTACAGTATATCAAAGAAGGTAGATTAATTCTCCTAAGTAAAAGCTAAGAAAATCTATACCCAGAGTGCCAAATACTAGATTCTATTATAATAAAGTCGCATTTAAGTAAAATTTTAGAAAGGTTGTTATAAATTAGATCTAAGAAAATAAGAGTGAATTGTTGAAACTGGAAATTATCAGAATGGATTTAAAGAAAACAAAAGCTCCCACTTAAATTTAATTAGACTAGTGGAACACTCAAAAACGTCAGTATTAACTAGTGGATTTAAAGAATAAAGCATATGACTCGATCTGGAAAGAGAAGATGATAGAAATTATGAGAAAAAACAAACCAAGAGAATGGCAATACATCTGTAAAGCGCTGAGATATAGATACATTAAGGAGCAGACTAGGGTATTATATTGTCGCCTATACTTCAATATATACTCATATGAAGCAGAATACTCTCAACCAAAATTTTTGTCATTAATTAAATAAGGCAAACTAATTGCTTTTGCAGATTACATCCTAATTAACATCAACGAAACGGAACATTTCAAGAGAGTGTTAGAATGCTTTAGAGATTGGAAATATCTCACAATTAAAATCTGACCAGAAAAAAGACAGTGTTTTAAGTTTTGCTAAGAAATTTGAAAAGAAAATTATTCAATTTAAAGTTTAAGTAACAAAATATCTAGGAATGAACATCTGCTTAAACACTCAACAATTTTAAAAACACATGAACAAAATTAAACAAAAACCAGAGTTATTTCAAAAGCTGACCAAATCAAGTAACCCTAATGTAGAAGATACAATAATGGTAGCGCAAATAAGATCTCTATTAATGTACTAACACACCCCTCTAGTAGCAGTATAATATGTGAAGATTAGCGAAATAGAGAAGATGTAATTCCAGATAAAATGGGTAGCATTTAATACCTCCAGGGATATTAAACACAAAATATTAACGAATGTCACCCAACTCAAAGTCATCAACTCAAATCTAATAATCCTATAGTTATTTCAGAAGAACATTAAAAAGATAAAAGAGGATTTTACAGAGAGTAAAAAGAGCCCCAGATATATTAAAATTAGAAGGGGAAACTTTCCAAAGAAAAAAAATATTTTGTGACTATAAATGTGATGGAGACAATGATGGTTATCAGTTAAGGCATAACTATCGCAAACTACTACATGAGCCACTACTATAACTTACACAAAAGTTTGAAGAAAATAATCTTCTCAGAAGCTGCAATCTCATAAATGCGGCTAGTGATACTACAAAGTTTTCAAAACAAATAAGGGAAAACAGAATCATTGACATGTAAAGCAGCACATAAATAGAGATTATTACGAACATGATCTGCATGTAGAATAGAATAGGATAATTAGAGGCACACGAGCACAATTAACCAGTAAAAATTTAATTTAGAGTGGTGTATATCAAAAAAATAGAAGTAGAGTTTGATGAGAGTAAAATGAAATGATTTCAATGAGATGAATATCCACAATAGAGTAGAATATTGAGTAAATAAGAAAGTGAAATTTGTAAATTCTAATATAAATAATTAATTAAATTTTAAAATGTGATAAATAGACAATAAGAACAAGATGAAGGAATTAAGGTTTAGTAGAAGAAATTTGATAGATTGTAATGGATATTAGCCAAGAAAAAAATCAGTTAAAATAGTAGTTAAATTTGGAATACGGCTGCATTAGGCAGAGGTAAAAATGAAGTGTCTCCAAAAACTGACTAAGAGGCTTCAGGAATATGTGGGTTAGATTCAAAACTGCAAATACATCAAAGATATATGATTAAATTGAGTAATTTTTAAGCATAACCAAAGTTAAGTATTTTTATATTTATATAAGAGTAAATTACGATCTAAATAAAGTATTACTTATCTTAGTAATTCTTAGAATAATACTATTTAAAATTATTTGTTTTTTTAATTATTAAAATTTAATTTTGTTAAAAGTGATATTTAATTTTTGCACTTGTTGATATTTATGAATATAATATGAAAGTTAATTTTAAAAACTAAAAGTTTTAAGATTTTTTACTTGATACTTTAATATTTTATTGATTTACTCATTTCATTTTATTTTAATAAGTTTAATAATTTATTTAACAAAACGATTTTATATTTTAAAAAGAATATTCTAATAATTTATAGTCTTATTAATAACTAAATTATAAAAATTATTAATGGGACCAAAGTAGCAGAATTATGTATTTTTCAATTTGGTCCCAATAATAATTATAATAATATATAATTCTCAATATTTCTAAAAATAATTATAAAATTATCATATACTTTCTCTTTAGTAATTTTGAATATTAGAAAATTGGAGAAGAGCCAATTCTGGAAGTAGGTGAGTCACAGTCATAGAAATAAAAGCAAAAACCAAGTGACTCTAGGTAACAGGAATGAAGAACAATTCAAAATTCCACAAAAAAAACAAATAAAATTAAAGAGCAAGATCTATAAATATTGGAAAATACAAACCAAGCAAGAAAGCAAACATGACCCAAAGTTAAAGAGCAACATTCGACAAGCATGAAGGTGAATCTGAATGCGTTCAAAGAGATCAGATGATTGTTAATACCATCATTGACTTAACAGAAGTCACATGCCAAGATTTCGACAAAGTCATCCTATTAAAAAGAGAATGGACACCACAAATCACGAAATAGTCACTTTCGTGTGTTGTCCATACACAAATGTCAAAGTAGAAAAGGCCCTTGGAAAGAATTCGAGGACAGGAGAAGAGCTTGAGATATAAAGGAGTAATAGAGTACAATCTATAGTTTGAGAAGCAGCAAATATAATCAATGGAGATCAAAGAGAATAGTGACCCTTTGATTTGATTTAAAGATACCATGTTCAAGAGGAAACCATGGAGATGTGCCTGAACCAAGTAGAAGAAGTTTAATTCATCCTTGGCTGGCAGAGATGCTTAATAATACCACCAATGTTCATGGATGATAATGGGTTGAGAGGAGCAGAAAGATGGATAGGTTCCACTAACTGGAAATTAGAAAACTTTAGGTTCTTGAGAGATCAAGAAGAAATCGAAAATATTTATAGAAAGCCATGCTAGATGCAAATATAGTTGCAGAAGAAGGAGAAGAAAGGAACAAAAAAATCTTTAACTTTCAATTTTTTAAATATATTTAAATATTAATAAATAAATATTAATTTCAAGATCAATAAAGATCAATGTACTTATCATCAAGCTTCAACGTTTTAAAAGGTTAAAGCTTGACAATAATTTTAAAATGATTAATTAATATTTATGAATAATCCTTAATTCCAAATGGAATTTTAATAAATCTAAATTGATTCAGAGTTCTATTAAGACAATTTAACTACTTTATGTCCATTTATTTTTATTAAAGAATCATTAAAAAGCACCCTAACAATCCATTTAAATTTATATATAGTTCCATAAGGAACTTAAAACTATATAAGGAAATAATATAAATATACTTAAAATTCAACTTTATTAATTTTTATGTCTTTTAATCAACATTAATATAAAACTTTATTAATTTTCAAGCTTCAACCTTTTAATAATTTGAAACTTGAGCAATTTTAATTAAAAAGTTTTTGTAACATTAACTTTAAGTACTCTTGATAAAATAAGAAAATCATGCTAATAAAAGTGTGTTTAACATGTATAATTATAATTATCACTCTTCCGAGTTGTCAGAGAAAGGCGTAGATTAGCCAAAACTGGATAATTATGAAGATTGTGAAGGACTTAGAGCAGCAGGAGGTATTTTATGTGAGAAGAAAGGTGGGAAGTCTGGCAATAATTCAAAAGTTTATGAAAAAACTAAAAGAATTGACTTCAGATATTGCAGGAAAAAGATCCAAAGCTGAGATTGTGACTAATAACAAAGTTCTAGACCCAGAAGACTGTGAAGTTTTGGTTGTGCTTATAGAAAATTACTTCGCATTAGGTTTGGAAGATAATTCAGTATTCTAGATAATTGCAAAAAATTGGATCAACATGCAAAGACATTACCTAATGTTGAACCTAGATGTTGCCTACAACAAAATGGAGATTAGTAAATCTGGTTTAGCAATTATGGAAGAGGAGGTGGAGATAAACATGGAAAAGATATGCTCCTTGATATTGTAACAAGTGGACGAGAAAATCGGGGCAGAAGCAAGCAATCTTACAAATTATTAGAGCAGATGGAAAGAGCTGGTCGAGATGAAATTGTGGCAATCAGAGTTGGAACGAGAGAACGAGAAATATAAGAAAGATCTCAATGGAAGCAACAACAAGAACCTAAAATAGCTGGAAAGATGCATCTTCAGTGATTAACCAGAATTAACACCAAGGGTGGAGACTTATATTAAACTTCAATCTGAAATCGAAACAAACATGAACAATCTCGATGAACAAGTTCAAAAAGCAAAATGTAGAAGATGAAGAGAGAAGAGATACCAACCTAGCAGAGGAGGCAGAGGCTTTAGATCAGAAATATGATGCAGAGAACTGCGAGAGAAGGCATCACTCTTTGAACTTTAATTATTTAGAAACAGCTATCTAGTTTTACTTAATGTATTTTACTCTAAATTTTTTTAATTTACCTAAAGTTATTTACAACTACTACAATATATATTGATAATTAGTGGTTAAGTGGTCAGATAATCTGATAGTGGTTTTTGTTGGTCTTCTGTAAATGTATTATATTATATATAAATTACCAATTTGTAAATATATCAATACTGCGCTACATCAATAGACATCTCTTCTCTGTCTCTGACCACCAACAAGGTGTTTTATAACGGGAACATTCTTTTCACTTTGATCGGCTAGAAATCTTAAGTATAGGAACCGTGCTACAATTGGCTCTGTAAAAGATAACTTTCCTCACCATTTATATCTTTATCTCATATTGTAAGATCAGACATCTTAATATGAAAACTCAAGCATCTTTGAGTATTATCTAGCTTAAGGGAAGTGTTTTTTGTTGTTGATTTTACTATGGAACATCTCGAGTTCTTGTATTCCACGCAAAAGTTTTTTTCCTGATCTATGATCACCCTTTTACCGTCTATCAACCGTTGTTTCATCCCTGAATATCCAAATTCTTTCGAAGATTGAGCTCGTTAAAGATTAGTATTCATGGCTCGCCGGCCTTGCCTTGTTTTATTGGGACGTTAAACTGCGAATTTGACCATATGTATTGTTTGCACATGAATATCTCCTCCAAAATGCGATTAAACATTGACTTCCTGGTATTGATTGGCCCATTTATCTACATTATGTTATTCATACTGTTCTTGCGCTTGAATAAGAGCTCTTTCAGGGCATCGACAATGTGGAGATATCTCAGTACCAGCAGATCTTTATCCTTGAAGGTACTGTAGTAATCACCACTTTTTTAGTTCTGAAAATATATTTTTGATATATTTAATTAATGGTACCCTGAGTTTGATCTTTCGAAGGAATGGGAGCCGATGCGCATGTCAACATCTATACTATCGATCATAATTTTTTTAAAAATCAAAAATTATGTTTATTAATAATTCAATGTAATATAATTTTATAATTTATAATTAAACTTAAAATAGCTTATAAGCACAGTAAATAGGCAGGACCCCTCTCTATACTTACACTTAAAACCATTATTATTTATATGTAAGTGTATTTTATTTAAATTATTTTATCTGAAAACTCACTCTCAACAATCAATAATTTTTATTAAAACCAAATATTTTAATTTGTTTATGAATTTAGATATATGAATCTGCGGTTTGCTTTCCATAAGTGATCACAGAGAATAGTCAAAGAAAATTTTAAATCAAACAAAATTTCTATTTAAAAAAGATATAATTTTCTTCTTGGTAAAAGTAAAATTAATTCTGGAAAATCAGAATAAATTTAAATATGAAATGCTTAATTAAAAAGTAAATGTTGTTTATTAATCGCTCAATATGAGAAATCTCTTTTTTATCTATGTATAATATTATTTTATTTAAGCATATATCATCTTATGCAGTTTGGATTAATTTAAATTTTTATAATTTACGATTCTTTTCTATTTTAATAATAAACTGGTTTGAGACATTGTTACAAATACTGAATATTTTTGAATAATTTTAGTTGATTAATTTCGTATCTCCAGACTTAATTCAATGCTAAAATTAACTAACTATTGGTACCTTCTCCTTAATGGCAACACTGGTTTTCTGGATCTCTTGATCAGTATAGTTAGTTAAACTGGATTACTTCGTATTAGCTACTAATTGGGATACATAATATGATTTCTTCCAAATTTACTCATCCTTTGACTGTGCTCCTTCTTGAAAGCTTCTGTATCATATAGTTTGCGCTCCTGCATTTATGATTTCTTCTTCCGCTTAGCATACTCTTTAGCAATTAACTGCTCGTAATGGTGAATAGATCCAGTTATTAGCTTTGATCCTTCCACTGCTTTAGTGAACTGAATGAATGAATGATGTCCGAGGCTTGGCGGTTATCTCGAATTGTGCCATAATCACCTTGCCTTTGCTTTTTTTCAGTGAAGTATTATTTATTGGTTTCAGTAGAATCTGTCTTGAAGCAAATTCAGAGGTAGTGTAACTTATTGGAGCAATCAGTATAGACTTCGATGCTAATGAAACACGGAATCTGACTAATCATTAAGAATTAGATCAGCTTCTAGAGATCAAAGCCGCCCTTATTTTGTATCTGTAAGAAGAATTAATGGTGGTTGTGAGACATGATAATTACTATAATTATCGAGTCTATAGCGCAATTATAAGGTTACAGTGGCCTCTCACTCACTTAGACATCCGACTTTGTGGTTACCGGTATTTTTGTTCAATTTTAGGCATCTACAAATCGTTAATGTACATATATATTTTAAATATAATATAATAAATTAACTGAAGACTAAAAAAAACTCCTATAAGACCACCTTACCACTAATTATTAATATATATTTGTAGAAATTATTATTAATTAGTTAAATTTAAATCTAAATCTAAATCAAATTTTTATGAATGCCTCTCGTATTTCTCGTATTAATGCTAGTCAAAATTTCTTATAATTGATTGATTAATCTTAACTTCTTAAATTTCCTATTTATCTATTTTATCTATATTTCTCGTTGTTTTAATTGGTTTATCTAATATATCAGCATTTTCGTTTTGTAATTATTTTAGTTTCTCCTCAAATTGAAGGATTTTTATAATTATATATGTAATTCTTTTTTTAACATATCTTTTGTATTTCTAATATATCTTTCAATTCTGTTGATTGCATATTTCTATCTTTTATTAATGCGTTTATTCCGTTATTATTGCTAATTAAACCAAATTTAATAGGTTTTTCCCTTTAATAAAACCCCAGAACTGTTATTTACAAGATTTGCGTGACCATTGAAATTAATTAAGATTTAAAAATTATTATAATTAATTTGGTTGCTTTAGGAATTTAAAATAGGGGCTAGTTATAGTAGTAGAATAGTACTATACATTAAAGAAACAAAAATGAAGAGATTTCCAATTATATTATTGATAAAATATAAAGTATAGGGAAATTTATAATTTTAAATATGAAAAAAACGGCATTAAATTAAATATTATTGAATTAAATTATATCTGTAAAATAAATAAGGAAGAAATTAAGAGCTTTTAATGAATGCTTAAGACATGTATTTATTTTGTGATTACATTTCTACTCTTGCAAAGACAAATACATGACTCTGATATTAGCATTTGTGAGTTATTGCATAATAAATTTTATGTTTGCAGCGAAATTTGCTGTAAATATTATATTAGCAGACTTAGCAGTCTAAATTTATAATGAATTACAAAAACATTTATTTATCTTGCTAATTATATTTATAAACTTAGAAAATATAAGTTCAATAGCTTATAAGTAAAAAATACTTACTTATTCAAAAAGGTTGAGGGAGATACTCGTTCAGATCAAGAGTGTATTATTGATAAAGTACATTCGAATCGGGAGATATGTAAAATAAAAATGCGAAACTAATTATTTAAATAAGTAACTGCCACTAAATAGAAAAAGATTGAGATAAAATTATATCCCTATTTAGTTAACTACCTTAAATTTAAATTAACATTATGTGATTATTTATTTCTAACACTGAACTGCAATTAATATATATGGAGTCAATTAATATTATTATTTTTAATCATTTCTCCATTTCATTTCTTTTCTAGCGCAGTGTTCCAAGTTGTTGCAGTAGTCATCGCTATAAGATATCTTCACTGTATCTTCAGGGTATCTTCAGGATATCTTCTTCAACAAAGGTCTAAATATTCTTTAAAATCCCGAAATCCACAAAATTCAACATAATAAATGAAACCTTTAAGAATGCAAATAAGCTGATTAGTGGAAATTTATCTCAGATTAACTGACTTTCATTAGTTAAAGATGGGAACTTTAAAGAATAAGAAGCTCAGTTTCATTCGTTAATCTCAGCTTCTAAAGTAATTATGATTTTGCTTATTTGTGGGAAATTTAGTAAAGACTCATTGAATTTAGAGTAAGTGATCCATGAATTCAAATAATTATTCTAGAAAGTGACATTCAATCTCTATGGAATGATATTAAGAACAGTCAGCCCGCTTAATTTTATGATGGATAATTCGACGATGATTACTGATTGGATGAATGAAGGTATTATTTTGGAATATGATTGTAAAATCTTGACAAATAACACTTATAAGGGAGATATCAACATAAATAACATAGTGGTAAAAGGAGAGAGAAAAATAACAGTGTCTCTTCCTCATATTTCAATAGTATCTCTAAATAATATAACAATCCAAAATTCAACTTTCTGATCTTATTCTTCAGCTAATGATGCAAATTAATAATAGTTGGTAGTCGACACTCCTTCAGAGTGCTGCTTCCCAACAGACAGCTTAAATAAAACTATGATTTTCAGAAATATTTATATCACATCGGATGCTTAAATAAGTGATCCTTGCCTTTAATATTCGTATACTTGCATGTAAAAATCTGATGTGAAAAAGAGAATAAATGCCTGCATTTTTGAAAATATTTTTACTGAAAACGTTAAGTCTTTTATTTCATTCCTGATACTAAATAGTGGAAATTAAAACTAAGTAATAACTAATCTCACTCAGAAAAATGCATCAGTTGGTGCTTTTTTATCATATTAGCTCTAATTAATTGGCGGCTTTTCAAATACTCTATATGTGAAAGATCTAGCTTTCATAAATTGTGATACTAAAGCAAGCTCAATTATATTAGTATTATATCACAAAGACCTCTTATTTGAAAATTGGACAATGATAAACAATACTCGTAAGTAGCCATTAATTTTAATTAATATATATTTATCACTTTTTTTTTATCTCAATTAAATGTTAAGTTTTTAATAATTTTTCTTTACAGTTTGCATGAATAAGAACACTTTATGTTTCATAAAAGGTGCAAGCATTCCATAAACTGGATCTTAAGTATTTAACAATTTGTACTTTTCAGGGAACAGTATTTACAATAATTAAAGTAAAAATACAATTATTCAAAGTTTTAGTGTTTCAATAAGATCAAGGGTTTTAGAAACTTGCCATCACTAATTCAATTTTTATAAATGAGAGTAATAATATACTTATAAGTTATATATACTTTTAGGTATGAATTCATAGACTAGTTATATCAGTAACATGAAGAACTAAGTATTCATAATAGAAAATACAACATTTATTGGATTCGCATATCGTGATAAAATGAAAATAGACTCATAGATCATAAGGTTTGATGAACTAAGTGAAGTGAGCAATCCAATTGAAAATTCAACCTTTAAGAATTTCACAATGTAAAACTGCCAGGTTAGCTTCTTTCTATTTTGTGGATTTAAGGATAATGGTATTACAGACTGAAGTATACTTTATGTGATGTGCTTAATCAATTTGAACATTGTCAACAACATTATCTCAAGGGAATAAGCAATCAATTAAATAAATTAATTCATAAGCACAGACAACTCACAAGTTATAATTAGCAAAAGCACTTTCTAAAATAACAGTTTCACATCTGGAGGTGCCTTAATTAAAACAAAATAAAACACAAAAAACCCAATTATTATAGAAAACACTTATTTCACAGAGAACTTTCAGGGTACAATCTAAATTTAGGCTGGGGATGCGAAAAAGATAAACTTACCCTTATAAGTTCAAATAAATAACTGCAATGTGACAAACAATTTTCCCATGACATTTTCATTTATCAAACTAAATTCCAATTCCAGATTAGTAATAAGAGACTCGGTTTTTCATAAGATTTTATAGTAATCATGAGGCAGTGTAATTCTTGCTGATTTTCAAAATGTTGATGTTCAAATCTATAATTAAAATTTTACATCTAGCTTTGCAAAAGAAGGAGGATAGTTTTACGTTCATTATGGAGGATCATTATTGATAGACTCTTCGTTAATGAGTGACAATCTCGCTTATTCTGGAGGTATAGCTACAGTTGAAAATTAAGGCAGAATAACTGTGAAGAATTCCATAATCTAAAATAACAGAGCTTCCAGAGTGCCTGTGGTTAAAATACTTGACTCATACAACTAGACCTCTAGATTCGAAAACTGTACCTTCATTAACAACTAAATCATGAATGTTTCATCTATTGTTTCAATTGTTTTTAGGACTTGGAAAATAACACCCCAGATATATAATACTCTCTAGAAAATGTCACAATAATTTACGAACGCACTTTAAATGAAAGATGATTTGAAGTACCAGATATCAATAAGCAAAGCTTAATTGCTAATCTTTAACTGTAAAGCACTAAATACACAAAACTTTCTTATTGCATACATAGCCAATTTCACTATAGAAGATAGTAAATTCGAAAATATAACTTTATAAATAAGTGATAAATCATTCTTAAGTGGGCTTCAGAGTTAGATGCAGATTTAGAATAGTACTTTCACTAACTTCAATTATCCATCAAGAAATTCTTCTAGTTAAATCCTTTTGGTTATAACTCATCTGGTTAAAACTTTTCACGCTTAAACTCATCTGGTTAAAATTCTATTAGTTAAAACTCTTTTAGTTTAAATCAATAATAGAATCAAATCTTAACTCAAATATAACGATAAACTTCTCAACTTTTGCGAATTCAACAGCTTAAGTATTAAATTCGATATAATCCAACCTAAGTATAACTTTCTCAAATATATCTAATTTTACTTTCTTGGGCAGAAGAAATAGGCTAATTAATTTAGATTCAGTAAATTAAAGTATTAATAACACAATTATTCAAAAGGTTAATTCAACATCAACTGGTCTCATATTTTTTTCAAGATGTAAAAGAGTGGCAATTCAAAATACAAAAATCTACGAAATTAACAAAAGCATTTTCGAAGTTTAATAAACATCAATTAAAATAACTTCTTCAGAGATAAAGTGTCAAAATAATGATTAATTATAAGAAAACATTGTTCTTATGTAAAATAGGGCTATTCAAGCTTAAAAATCTAATCTAGTATTATTAAGATCAAACTTTACTAATTGTGAAAACAGGGACTCAGGAGGAGCTATCTATATCAGAAATTCTAACTACTCTTCAACAAGTTCTATCTTTACTAATAACAGAGCTAAAAAGGGTGGTGCAATAAGATTTGAATGCTCTAATTGTAAGTTTTATTTTTAAATTAACTTTATAGCGGAACTTTGCTAACAAAATATGACTGAAGATATTTATATTGGAAATATAGCCTTAAATGAGGATGGAGCATTTTCATATAATAAATATAGACCGATAATGGTTGGAGTTAATTTTTCATAAAATAACTATGCACCCTATGGTTCAAATTTTTCAGGATATCCTTATGGAATCAAACTATTCCTAAGATAAAGATTTAGTTGCAAGTGGCTAATAGTTCACTGGAGAAATTGTTGTCGCTCTAGTTGATGCAGATCAAAATATAATCACCAATGATAATACTTCGTATGTTCTATTTTAATTTCTTTTTTAGTACAATATCTATAGCTTCTGTGGATTATAAAGCTAAAGTGTCAGGGTAAACTCAAATCAAAGTTCAAATGGAATAGGGATATTTCAAGACGTGTATTTTAAAGCATCACATGGGAGTATTAACATTAGCTACATAATTTATTCAAGCAGAATTGACACATTATAACTTGAATAAAATTATGACACAAAATGGAAATAAGAGAAATAAATAAATATGGAAAAAATACAAGTTGATGTCAGATAATGTGTTGTTGGAGAAATTGTTCAAAACGAAGAGTAATCAAATTAACACTTTTCAAAATTTCTATTATAGGTGTTTTATTTGTGGAGTTGGCTTTTACTCTCTTTAGCCAACATCAACTGAGTGCTACGATGTCCTGCACACAGTGACTATCAAGGAGAAGATAAAATTAATGTAAACAAAGGATATTCGAGATCATCTTACTATTCAACTAAAATAATAGAGTGCTTAAATGAAAAAACTTGTGTTGAAGGACAAATAACTACAAATATTTCTTTGAATTAACTTTGTCATTTTGGAAATGGAGGCAATTTGTGTCATTCTTGTATAGCTTAAGACGATTAATAATTTACAAGGATAGGAAAACATGAATGTGGGCTTTGTCAATCAAAAGCTATTAATTTACTCTATATTATGGGAATATTTGTTGCTTTAATAATAGCTTTAATATTACTTTTATGGGTTAACTTAAAGGACTGAGGAAAGTGAATCAAGCATTATAATCCGAATTTTGTTGAACTATTTCCATATTCTTACATCAGCATCATCCTTTAATTTAGATTGGCGTGTATATCTCTAAAAGTTTCTTGGCATTTATCGGCTGTAGGAGAAACAGCTGAGAGTTTCATTTCATTTGACTGCTTTTTACAAGATACAGGATTTACTGAGCCAGGAACCTCGACATATTACTTCAAAGTACTTGTTATAGTAATTCTTCCAATGGCTCTTGGTATAATATTCATTATGTTTTTCTTTCTGAAAAAGTTGTTCTTAAGAACATCATTTTTACAATTCTAAAGACAGATCATAGTATCATGCATTGTTCTATTGTTTGCAATTCACCCAACTATTACAAAAATGACATCAAGTTTATTCTTCTGTATGGAGTTAGATTAGAAGGAATACTGGCTATAAACTGACTTAGAAATTAAATGTTGGGAAGGAGCTCATTTAAAATGGAGTTTAGGAATTGGTATTCCAGGCACAATTTTATGGGTGATAGGCATTACAATTTTAGCTTTTTGTATTTAAAAAGAAATTAATAAAGACTTGATGATCCTAAATTCTTTGAGAAATATAAAATGATATACCAAGGTCTAAAAAGAAAGTATTTCTACTGGGAATATGCAAATATTTTAAGGAAGGCTTTCTTAATTTCAGTTAATGTATTTCTTAATCTATACTCTAACATTTTCAAGGCTTTGATAAGTCTTCTAACTCTAAGTATATTTATGAGAATCTGAACGAATGAATAACCTTTTAGAAATCCAGTAATAAACTAATTAGAGTAAAGAAAAATTATGACTTCAATAATAACATTTTTTGGAGCCCTATTCTTTGTAAACAATTTTGCAGAAGATACCCTGAAGATACAGTGAAGATATCTTATAGCGATGACTACTGCAACAACTTGGAACACTGCGCTAGAAAAGAAATGAAATGGAGAAATGATTAAAAATAATAATATTAATTGACTCCATATATATTAATTGCAATTAGTGTTAGAAATAAATAATCACATAATGTTAATTTAAATTTAAGGTAGTTAACTAAATAGGGATATAATTTTATCTCAATCTTTTTCTATTTAGTGGCAGTTACTTATTTAAATAATTAGTTTCGCATTTTTATTTTACATATCTCCCGATTCGAATGTACTTTATCAATAATGTATTGTAAATAGGTTATTAATCCATTTTAAATTTAATCTGATAATTTAGAAATTTATTAAGTTAAGTTATGAATTGCTGCTATTTTAAAATTTCAAAGATTTATGATTGATATTATTAATCTTCTAGCCTCTATAATATTCTAATATTATAATTCAATATTAATTTTGAGATAAATATTGATTTAATATTTCGCAAAAATGGCTTATGTTATATCAAGAAATATGAATTTTAGAAATCATTTTAAGTTAAATTACATTGAGAAATTCTTTGAAGAATTTGAGAAAAAACATTACTTTTGCATATACAACAACCCATACAGCTATAACTACCGGTTCTTGACCAACATCTAAAAAGTGAAACCCCAATTTTTTAAACTAACATTTATCAGAAAAATTCTAATTGCCTCCAAATTGGTAGTGCTGTACTTAGAACTAGAAGATAAAATTCCTGACAATTTATGTTTGCACAAAATACTTTTCAAATCCACAGCAACACCCAATTTTTCAAATGAACTTTTAGTACTCAACATTCATACATAGTTAAGCTAACAAGAATACCATGGGTTGCTTTAGGACCTAAACGAAGATCCCGTATTAGATAGCCTTGATTTTGACTACCCCTGCTCACAAAGACATCTTTTAAACGGCGCATGAACAGCCTAGAGAGCAATATCTAATGGTCATTAGAAGCAAGGAGTCCCTCTGATGAGTAATTAGCAGCATATATTGGCAAGCACTCAACAAACTGCTACTCATCAGTATGGACCTGGCCTTGAATAAAGTTGTGAGTAAAGTGATGAAAGATGGGAGGCATCATATTTGTTGCTCCCATGATGATTCGACACATTACCAAACGATGGGAAACATCCTAAATGACCGCCAGAGATTTCTCGATACCCCTCATCAGGTAATATTTTAGCTTTTAAAAATAATACCAATAAGCAAGGAGGGATATCAACGAAACCTATAAAATGAGGATAGCTACCAAGGCGCGACTCCTGGCAAGTACCTCATTAATGGATGCTTTAAATACACCATTGCTCAGAGCCGCCAAGCAAGTTAGCATCTCGATTACTTATGAGTAGCAAAAAACACAAGACTCTTGTGCAAATGCACGAAAGTCAAGTGCATTCCGCCTAGTGAAAATTATATTGCTTTAGTTCAAAAGCTATTTGCATAAACATCTTCTAAATCAGGATTCCAGGCATTCTAGACAATTACAGTCAAACTAGTCTATATGGGGAGCACTCTACAAGGTTCTAAAATAATACTGATACAGCATTCTTTTCACTGCGTGGAGCCGGCTTATTATAATAACAGGGTCCAGTCTTTTGAATATTTTAAATACCTATCTTTATGTGCCACAGAAAATTGAAGCTTTTCTTTGAGATTAAAACAGCTGTCTGTTCAGAGATTTGTAACTCAATAGATCAAGCTGTGCTCTGTCGATTGAAAAGCATTTAGACTATGGTAGCTTGTTAAAAAGGCTCGAATTCGCCTGCAAACAATCTCTTTATAAAGTTTACAATCAGAAAATCCCAATGTAATATTCTATTAAGCTTGAAATTCTGATTGTCTCCCTATAAGTAAAATCCAGTCAAGAAAAAATGGAACAGTGGACAACATCATGAAGCTAGCTTCTGATAGAGACAAGTTCCTCCAATGTTACAATGCAAGGAAAGGCAGAAGAAACACCGTTATTCAACGAATGAAGAAGGACTCAATGATGCTCATAAATAGCTCCCACCACATCCCCTTCATTTCATATAGAGATTCAATACCACCCTCACCAAGGACACCGTGGAGTCGCTTATGGAGGAGGCATCGAAGTTCAAACGAAGGAGGGAGAATGCGAGGAGATCAATGACTTGGACAGTGAGAGGCTAGAGCACCTTAAGACTCTGAGAGAGAGAAGAATCTATAAGTTGTGATGTGAATCATTCAGTATTAAGTTAAGAATTAATTGTAATTGATTATATTGTTATAGTCATCCAAATCTTGTAAAATAACAGTTCTGGGGTTTTACCTCTGATTATTTGTTTTTGGATAGATATAATATTGTTTTTACTAGTATCACTCATTTATCGATTTTAGAAATTCAAAAATAAAACAATTTTACATGAATTTTGAATTAGCTTGAAAGGTGAATAAATGAAAATCTTCTAAATTAAAATTCATATGAAGAAAAGAAAGAACATCAATGTTATAAACAAACAATGTGTAGTTATGATAGTCACAGGATGTTTATATTGATAGGATGTTGATATATCTTTATATTTTATTATAAGATCCTTTACTATCTATAATCATATTATTTATTTGATTAATTACACAACTAACTACCTTTTTATCTGAATCCCATTTATTTAATTTATTTTTATTTATTAAATAAGGAAACTTTGATTACTAAAAGTTAAGAAGTTTGTGCTATCAAATATGGTTACTAGAATTAGAAAATGATATTAAGACTGTGAAAATCAAGAAAGTAATTGTTTGAGCAAATAACTCAAAATAAGCCATATTTATATGGATAAGCTCAAAGATACTAGAGTTGAGTAAAAACTAAGTAGCAAATTATGATAAAGAAAGCTCATTTTAAATATTAGAGAGAATAATTAAGAAATTCCTTAACATGAAAATAAGGAAGTGGTGACATACATTTATTCAAAAGAGGAAATCAATGAATCATCATTCAAGATCATTTACTTTATTGCCAAGAAGTTATAGAATTACAATATGCACACACAAACAACTTTTGAAACATAAACCTTTTGGCTTTAAATGAATAAGACTAAAATGAAATCTTAAGTATTAAAAACGAATCAGAAAATTATAAAAACAATCAAAAATCAATATGTAATGAAGGAAAAACTGATAAAATAATTAAATCGAGTTAAATTAGAGATTAGAATATTCAATATATAATATAATACAAAGTAAAGTCTCCTGAAATGCGATAATATGCAAAAAGATACTATGAGAAAGAAAAAGCAAATATTATTCAAGATAAAGATCAGAAGTTAAAGAGAAAAAATAAATTAATAGTCAGAAAACATGTATAAAGATTAAATTTATATTAGGTATTAATCATGAATAGATAAAGATAGTGACAAGACAAAGGATTAAAGGCATATCACAATAATAATTGAATAGGCAAAAATAGAGAGAGAATAAGAGATACAGAGAGATTAAGTTAGATTAATATAGAGTAAATGAGAGTAAATAAGTCAAAAAAACAAATAAAGTAAATATATAGATAAAAAAAATAATCTAAAATGTGAATGATTCTTAATTTATTTACTGATATGATATTAATTATAATATAATATATTTAGTAGAAAAAATTATCATTTATTCATCAATTCATTATTAATTTATCCAAAGTTTATGATTTCTTGCTATATTAGTCAGTTATCATCAAAGAAATATACATTACTTAATTCTTTATTGCTTAGTTTTATATTGTTTATAGATAAAAATAAGTCTCATTCAATATAGAAATAAGAACACTTCTTCTTGCTTAAAATGAAAAGAAAAACTATATAACAAGCAAGACTGAAAGTCTTAACTAAGTCTACAATTAAATTTGAAGAAGTTAAAAAAATTATTGAATGCAGATGTAATAATATTCGAATAAACTGTGATAAACCCCAAACGTAAAATTTCAGCGAATTTTGGGAATGAGAAATTAATAGACAATTCATCTAATACTTTTTATAGATGTATATAATAAATCTGAACATCGCTATTGTCAATTTGATACTCATCTAACGTATCAAGCAGAATTAAAGTATCGTTATCAATTCTCTTAAGGGACTTTGCCATGCTTAAGCTTCTCCTCATCTTCTTCGCGCATACTCTCATCTTCCTCCTATCCCCTGATTTCCTTCCTCTTGCTGTTGACCTACCAACTTCTCAGAGTTTCAATTACCACTTTGCTTTTGAGAATCTTGCTAACTGCTGTTTGAGGCCTAGCCATCACTTGAACTAGTCAATCCATCTTTGTCCCTAAATGATAGCAAACAAGCATAGATGTTCAGGAAGGGTGGTCGTGGAGCTCTGACATGTTTTTAATGGTAAAAGTTTCCACTCTTGTTGAGTTATATGAATGCTTCAGCTACGAGTGCTATCCACACAGACTTTCCTTAGGGATTGTTTTAATCAATTACCTTGACATGTATAGCATTAATAATGAGTTTAATTTCAATTATATCTTGCTCACTGTAGGCTTCTCGCTTCCCCAGTGGTGATTGCTGCTACTTGTGTGATTGACCAACCCTTGCTCAGATTTTAATTGGACTCCTTAGCTAATTTCAAAGTTTTAATATTAAAAATAAATTATAAATTTAATCGGGTGTCTTTGTTTTAATTGTTATCACTTTTAGCTTTAATTTAACTATTACAAACTTTAATACTATATAATTTATAAATTAAATATTGCTGATGAATTACTTGTTGATTGAGAACTTGAGGCCCTGCAAAAATAATTATTAGAGAGCACTTTAAAAGACGCATTCAAAACCCCAAAACCCTTTCTAGTTTGATTGAGTTTTTGATTGATAAAAGTAGACTATTAGTGAATACTTTATTAAGGTTTTAACAGGGTTTATGTAAGGGTTTAATGTTTAAAATTAGTATTTTAAGTGAGTATATGCGAGGTTTGGGGTAAGTTTATGACAGTGAGTATATAGATTTATTGTTTAAGTTACGATATGGATGTGATAAATATAACGAATAACTCAAGCCTGTTCTGAATTATACGTCTATAGCAAGGCTACTCCATAAATCTCCAGAACTGTGAGGTCTCACTGTCTATTAGCATTGAATTTAAAGAGATAGCATCTTAATTCAAAGCCTAAGAGACCCTTAAAATTTTAGCAGCATCATATGAATATCTAATTAATGATAAGACTCTTAAATACTGGGCTCATTTCTCTCTAGCCTAGAGGGCTGTGATGTTCCATCGCCAATTTCCTGAGGTTCACATCTCTGCTTAATCTATAGCGAACATATATAAAAAGAATGGAATATCTTACAAGACAGTCAATCATTAAGAGAGTGATTGACTTTAATGTTCCATTTTATAAGACTAATTTAAATTATATATTTGATTAAATGCAGGGGTCTTAAGAGCATAATATAAAGTTTATACACGCTGATGAAGCTGTATTACATTCAATACCTTTATATCAAGGTCTTGGTACAAGAGGTATAGTAATATAGAAGTTTATGACTAAAAGATTAAGGTGTAAGCTCATGCTATTCTTGGTAGAATAAGTGAAGATAGTGGCCTCGAGACTTATGTTATTCACCCTCGTTCTATAAAGACTGAATAATATATTAAATTCTTGCAATAACTCAGAGATAAGTACGCTGACTAAGAAAGTATTCTATTCGTTGATAACTTGTCAGTTCATAAAACTAAAGACTAAAGGAAGGAATATGAAAGGCTAAATATAACAACTGTATTTAATGTTCCTTA